>JARVJO010000330.1:26353857-26368569 GCA_031762555.1 Cynodonichthys magdalenae | reverse complement strand
TTCAATGACCGAATAGTTTTGTTGGAATTTATTAAATTTCCGAGAGAAGAAACTGACTGGACACTCAACTCCCTCATCATTTTCCTGTAATAAAACAGCCCCAGCCCCCATCTGACTAGCGTCTACCTGTAATTTAAAAGGTTGACCCAAACATGGTGCTTTCAACACAGGAGCTGAACACAAAAGAGCTTTCACTGCCTCAAATGCCTTTTTACTCAAGGTCCACCTCTGTTTGCAGGAGAAACTGTCCCTGCCAATCAGGGGAGGAGCCGTAACAGTATGTATGTATATGCGTATATGGGTAGGATATAAAAAATATGCATATGTATATCTTTCAGCAAGGTTATAACCAGTATTATTATATTATATCCATATGTAATTTGGTGCTGTCTTTTTGGTTCATCCATTTTTTGCAGGTGTGCAGACAGATGATGGGTGTGTTGTCTTGTGTCTCCTTGACGTATACATATATTTTCTAATTTTTCTTTCAATCTTATCAATTACATTTCCCATTTTTTCCCCTTTCCTCTTTAAACAAAAAAATAAATAAATAAAAAAAAGAAGATGAAGAAATTAAGAAGCTAATATTCAGTTATTTTTTCTACTTAAGTGACTGAAAAAAAAAAGAAAAAAAAAAGACTCCTGAGGCCCAGGAGTCACCTTTCCCACAGTGCTGTTCCTATAGGCGGAAACCTAGGACGGCAGATACGTACCATGCCCCTGGTTTTAAAAACACACTGTCCGTTAACACCGCTAGGTGGAACCAGTATGCCCAGGAAGCTTGAAGTGAATCTCCATGGATTTTCTGTTGCTTGAGGTCTGGTAGGTCCAAGGCGTGTCTTCCAAGTCCCTGGTCAAGGCACTCCTGGGTCTCTGGTGGTCCCTCTGCTGGTGGTTCTTTTTGGGTTGGGGGACGGTTTAGGACCAAGGTGTGAATTGAGTTTAGGTTAGTTTTAGGGTCAGGGAAGTACCTGTGAGGTTAGCCTTAAGGTTGGTGGTCAGGATTAGGCTGTAGAAATTACTGGAAATGAATGGATGTCAATAAACGGTCCTAAAAAGGATAGAAATACAAACCTTTGTGTGTGTGAGCACATTTGTGTGAATGGAATTTATGTATTCTTTCATGAAATCATCATGAGATCTACAGATAGTTAACTTATTGAGTCAATCTGATTTAAGATGGTTGCCACAAAACAATCATAGAAAACAAACAAACAAAAAACAACAACTGACATTAATGCAGGAAATTTTACAGATCTTGAGCTAAATTATTTTGTGGCAGTAGCTGAGAGTCATTAACAGCATAAACTGCACATAATATTAATTGGCTGTAATTCTGTGAAAGTGCATCTTTGTTTAAATCACTGTACAAAAGGTGGCAGGTTTTTGTTCATACATTGGAACATTCATATTTTGTAGTTTAGATGATTACAAAACAAGTCCAAACTTAAGAGGAAAAAATAAGTAGGTCCTCTGGACGGGTTCTTCTTTAATGAAACAATTCATCTCTCTACTTATTTTTTCCTTTTGATCTTCTTGATCTGGATTACTGAGATGCATCAGGACAAGTCCAAACTTACTTTATCATTTTAAAGAAACAAATTATGAAAGTTAAAATTTCAGGCAGCCTGCATTTGGTTCAGAATTTTTTGGTTTACTTTTGAGGTGTTCTCTCAGCTCAGAGACGAATAAGAGACAAATCTTTTCTCAAGTTTTTTTGTTTTCATGGTCATTGTGATGAAGAAATCCAGTTGTGACTTTTGTTTTTGATCCCCAGGCCAGTCTGGGATAACAGCAATACCCACAGCTTAGTACGAGTCAGAGTATCAGCACATTACTCTCATGGAGGATAAGAGGAGGTCAGAGGCGGTGTGTAGCAACAGTTTCAGGATGAATATCTGAGTTTGTCATTAACACTCTGCTCTCTGCTCTTCATTCTGGAGCTAGACTATTATCCACTCCTTCCACTGGCTTCAGAGCAGGCGGGACTTTTGTCAGAAGGAAGTGAACAGTCTCCAGCTTATCTCTCGGGAACAGCGCTGACACACAACAAAATCATACCCAACCACCCCACCCCAACCCCCACCTCTGCCTTGCTGAGAGCCCATTAAGACAGAGTTAATTAAACCACAAGTCATTGCCACAGCAGGAGGAGGTGTACAATTACACATTGGCATTTACCTGCCATTTTTACCATACAGCACTCAGCTGGAGGTCACTTCTCAACACACGCCTCACTCTGAGTGGGTTCAACAGAGGATTCTTTGTTAGAGAATAAAACATAATCACAGTTATTTTGGGTAATATTGTAATCAAGATTATTCAAAATGATTATTCATCGAGTTTGGAAACGTTGCATTTTTTGCACTTGAGGGTTAAATTTACCTGGATTTCCTGTTGAACTTTCCCTTTAAATGTCCGACAGTATTTATTCATGTGTAGGCTACTATATACACTACTCCCAAAAAGTTAGGGATATTTGGCTTTCAGGTGATATTTATGAAAAATGTAAAAAGTTCATGCCACAGTGATGTCATATCATGACAGTAGGATATTTAAGTAGAAGGATGCAGTGGTGATTTCCTCATCTCAAACAATATATTTAAACAAAAGTTAACAACAATGGTGGGTACACCACAACAAAAAATTTCAACATCTCATCAACTCATCATGTGCCCTTGAGCATCAATTACAGCTCGACAACAGCATCTCACGCTGTTCACAAGTCGACTTATTGTCTGCTGAGGCATGGCATCCCACTCTATTTGAAGGGCAGCCCTCGGGTCTTTCAGGTTCTGGGGTGCAGAGTTTCGAGACTCTACAAGGTGACTCAGCTGATCCCACAAGTTTTCAATGAGATTCAGGTCTGGAGAAAGTGCAGGCCATTCCATTTGAGGTACACCAGTCTCCAACAGCCATTCCCTGATGATGCGACCTCGATGAGCTGGAGCATCATCATCCATGACAATCACTGGATTAATGATGTTATGCAGGTAGTATGGGCTTGTCACTGTACCATTCACAAAGTGTGGGCAGTTCTGTACTGACTGGACACACCTGCTCACACTGCAACACTGCCACCAGCAAAAGCTCATCCGGTGACAACAGTGGCTGATGCACAGCGCTCTCCTTGACATCTCCAACATTGTTGGCGGCCATCATTTCTGCTCAACTTGAATTGACTTTCATCAGAGAACAGCACTGAGGCCCACTGGTCCCTCGTCCAGCGTAAATGCTCCCTGGCCCATGCAAGATGGTGACGCCTGTGCCTGGCGGTAAGGTCAAGTACCCTTGCAGGTCGTCTAGCACACAGACCATGCTGATGTAAACAGTTTCGAATAGTCTGACGTGACACTTGGGTGCCTCTCACCTCTTTTAAATGTGCCTGGAGTTGAGTGGCAAGAATGAAGGTACTCCACTGATTGGTCAGCTGAGTTTTATTGCAACAACAGGAACAGAGATCAACATAGAGCCATTGAACTGTCCCCCTGCTCTCTGTTCCCACTCCTGCTCCTTGAGACAGTTGAGGCCTCATATATTTATATACTGTTTAACAAAGACCATTATGTCATCTTAATAAAGCAAGATTTCATCCTAAGGAAATTCTGAGTCAAAGGAAAACAAAGATAAATACAAGTGAAATCTAAGAATGATATTTGTTAGCAGATCTTGTTCTGGCTGTAATCATTCTATCTACCGATGAACAGTGTATCATGAGTCATTCAAGTTTGTCATGAATAACTGGCATAAACCAAAAAGTATTATTTCCATTACACCTCCCCCATCTGATTATAAAATGATCAATAAAACAAAAAAACAACACTTTAATGTAATAAACAAATTGTCAACACAAAGCTATTTGTACTTTTCTAAAATCCCAACCCCAGTAATTCAATTTTTATTCCACCCAAAACAACAAAATTACTAACCCCAAAACTTAATTAATTATCACACGAAAGGCTCTGGAACATCTTGAACACAAACAGACTTGTCTGTTTTGATATGTGGAAAGTTCAGAGGGGGTGGAGGAGCTCTGTGAATCTTGGTAGAGGCTGGTTTAGTTCCAGGGGATGAGGGTTAGGTGGATTTGGGCCAAAATCCAGGAGGGGGCATTCCACTTGCTGTCCTGTTGGGGTCTCAGAGGAAGAAGGTTTGGGGTCCTCTGGTGGAAAGAAATTGGGGTCTGGTTGTTCTGTTGCAGGATGGGGAAACTCCTTTCTCAGTTCTTCTGTCTGTGAGTCTGATGAATCAAGTTCTTCTGGTTCAGCAGCTTGAAGTAAATCCTCTCTCTGTGGTTCTGATTTTGCAGCCATCTCCTTATCAGCCATTTCTTTATTGTGTTCCAACAATGTCTCAGTTTGCTCCAGCTGTCCTTCAGCCTCAGACATCAGCCGATCCCTCTCCTGTTGTTTTCTGTTGTTTCCAGCCGGAACTTGGTTCAGGAAATACTTCATGTTTGGAACTAACAGCTCAGCTCCAGATTGATTCAAAGTCAGTCCATCAGACTTGAACAGATGTCGTCTCTCCCAAAAGAGATCAAAGTTATCCACATATCTCACAGAGTGGTCAGCACAGAACTTTTCCACAAAGTTATGAAAGGCAAACAGTCTACTGAATCTCTCAGCCCCTTTGACTGTAGGGATTGGTCCACTGAAGAAGACCTCCATGTTCAGATTCTGAATTGCATTCAGCAACTGAATGAAATCCTTCTTTGGAATTTCTGACTGTCGGTTCATAACTTGATCACTTCCTGTATAATGATGAGCGTCTGCAGAGCTGGAAACTCTGCTGGGATTTCCAGAATCTTCTCTGTGAGGTCAAACACTTTATCAGTAAAACTCAGAACTTTGACTTTTTTCTTGTTTTAAAAACCTCTGATCTCATTCACCATTTTATCTGTGATAATCAGCATTTCTTGATTCTTGAAAGACTGTCTATGGACTTGCTTTGGCCTCAAGCTGAACCTGGTCTCAGATCCCTCTCTGAGATCAGAACACAAACTTTGTTCAGACTCACCGGTTTCTTCCAGTGGCGTGAATCTGTTTTGCAGAAAGACTGCTCCGTATTCATTTCTCTGGTTGTTAAACAAAAGTTGTTTTGATTCCAGCCTGTTGCTGCTCTCTTCTTGTTGATGGAGAAAAACAATTTCTCTGCAATTCTGGCCATTTGTTGTCATCTAAGAGCTGAATCCTTCCTGAGAGATTCTTTGGACTTGTGCCAGGAGAGTTCCAGTGAAGATTTCTCAGTTCAGTCCCATTCTGTTAGTTTAAAACAGTCTTCTCACTATTTTGCAGCAGCGTTGTCTCATTATTCTCATTCAAAGCATTCACGTTCTCAAGACGATGAATCTTAATTTCCAACACTACTATTTTCTGGAGAATTTTGCTCATGTCATCTGAAGAAAACAGACATTTTGAAAGCTTGTCCTTCAGCTTTTAGTCAGCTGTTGAATTATTATTACAGCTCTCTTGTCCTGTTGCTGCTTGTTCAACGACAATAAAAACAAAAACAAGTATTTTCCAAGATAATCCAGTCATCTGGTGGTCCCCAGCGTATTCCTGTTGTTAAAAAGGTTCTTTTGATCCAGCTGGACTCACGGTCCTGAGCAGTCCTTGCTCACTTATATCAATCCACCTGTGATGTGGTCTTAGCTTGGGCCGTCATTCTCCTAGTGGATTCTGTTCGTTGACACAATATTGTTGTGGAGCATTTATTTAACAAAGACAGAAATACGTGGTCCAAGAATAAAGGTACTCCGTTGAATGGTCAGCTGAGTTGTATTGCAACAGGAACAGAGATCAAGATAGAGCCATTGAACTGTCCCCCTGCTCTCTGCTCCCTGTTCCCACTCCTGCTCCTGCTCCTTGAGGCCTCATATATTTAAATACTGTTTAACAAAGACCATTATGTCATCTTAATAAAGCAAGATTTCATCCTAAGGAAATGCTGAGTCAAGGGAAAACAAAGATAAATACAAGTGAAATCTAAGAATGATTGTTGTTAGCAGATCTTGTTCTGGCTGTAATCATTCTATCTACGGATGAACAGTGTGTCATGAAGAACTGGGTCATTAAAGTTTCTCATGAATAACTGGTATAAACCAAAATGTATTATTTCCATTACAACATCCACTTCTACTCCTTTCTGTGACTCTTCCAGTCTCTCAGTATCTCTGTTGCAACCTGCTGATGACACTCTGGAACACTCTAAGCTCAGTGGCCACTTCCCTCTGAGAACATCCTGTTTGAAGCATCACAATGGCAAGGTACTGTTGATCCATTGTTAGGTGTTGTCTTGGTCTCATGATGTCAAAATGTGAACAGCATGATGAGGACAACTGTTTAAACACCAGCTCTAATTGAACCAGGACAGTCAATTTGAGGATCAAACACCTGTTGTGAATCTTGCCGTTAAGCTCCTCGTTGGAGAACAGCAACTTGTGCAAAAAGTACTGAAACACAACAGTTGGAGATGTGCATTCAAAAGCTTAGAGAAGGTCACATTAAGTTCACCTTGTAAAGGAAACCATTTTTGTGAAGAAAAACCATCCATCATTAGCCAGGGGTGGAGGCATTGGTGTCCAGATGTCCCCCTCCTACAATGCTGTTATTGCAAGTCTGACTTAGCCCCCTGTGAGCAAAAGGTGTGAATCAGGGCCCTAATGATAGACAGGTGATGGGGCACATGACCTTCTATGAACAATAGAGACAATCAAGGCACTAACAACATATCGTTTGGCTGATGGTCCTCATTTGTATGTGACTAACCTGTTTGTGTCATGATTCACTCTCTGCCCCACCCATCACTGATTCCATTTTGTCATGCCCACATCAGATAATCAAGATCATTGCACTCACCTGTGGTTGTGTGTACTTAAGCCCATGTTCTGCTCATGTTCAGTGCCAGATTTTCGAAGAGCCTTTGCCCAGTAGACTTTCCAGCGTTTCTATCTATGTCCTGCCTTGACCACTTTCCCACAACCTTGTTTCTGGATTCTAGACCCTTGCCTCTTGCCTCGCCCCTCATCGGTACCTCAGCCACTTCTAATCCATGGCTTTTGACCCATGCTCTGGACTCTGGACTCTCGCCTCGCCCCTCATCGGTACCTCAGTCACATCGGATCCACGGCTTCTGACCCACGTTCTGGACTCTGGATTATCGACTCTCGCCTCCACCCTTGATCCCGTCTCTCCTTCTGTCTCTCAGCCATCGACCACTGTTCACGTTCCGGGACCACGAGATAAGTCTGTTTTTTGGTATTACGTCCTGCTCTCTGCCTAACTGTGCTTCTACCTGTTTTCCCCTCTGGACTTCCATACTGCACATAGTGTGCTATCTGTTATCTACGGTGACGTCATCACTGCTGGACATCGCGGACCAAGTGACATTATCTTTGGAATTCCCACTGGTCAAACAAAGTTTAATAAATTATTTAAACTTTCTCAGTGTTTCGTTGTCACTTTGAACTCGTCCCACCAAGACATAACAGTTTTTCCTCCATGTGGAGGCAGTGCCATAAGGCTGAGTTCACCTGAAACTCCTCAGACTGAAGAAGTCTCTTGGAGGAGAGACGAAAACTTTCATTAAAGGAAGAATACATCCAGAGGACCTACTTTTTTTTTTTTTTTGATTTTTGTACCTGGATTACTGAGATGCACCAGGACATCTCCTTCTCTGAGCTGGGTCTATAAGCCGAGCTTCCTCGTCACAGAGCACACCTCCCCGACCCGCCCCACGACTGCTGCAGGCTAACGGCAGCAACAACTAGCAAACACCCATTGAAAACCGTGTCTGCTGAGCTCCTTTACTAACCACTTCTCCCTCCGGTCCTTTTCAGATTAAAAATACCTTTAAGAAAAATGTATTACCCCCCAAGCCCCTGACTCCTGCAGCAATTATAGTAAACAAACACCGTTCAAACACCATTGTCCTCTGCATGTGAGCTGAAAAACAACTCACGTTGTTTTGTTCACATCCTTGTTTGGTCTATGTGTTAAGATTTGTAACTTATATTACGATCAGTATGTGTGTGAGGATGACTGAAAGAATCTTACAATCTGAAACGTCCTCTCTGTAATCCTCCGGTTCTTTAGAAAACATGCTTTCCGGTCCGACAATAAGGTTCATATGTACCCTGAGATGCAAAACAGATATTGCATAATAATCTTTTTTTTATTATCATTATAGCAAAGTCTGCTACAATGCTCCAGGTTGTGAACAGCAGATTCCTGTAGAGAGAAGCAGCTTTGATGATGTGCGGAAATGGGAGGGACAGAAGAGGAAGGAGGTTTGTAGAATAAAAAATGCAATGTTCAAAATGGTATGTCTGAATAAATGCAGGAATCCACTGGATTTCTTCTTAAAACGTTATTCTCGTCTCTGACTCCAATCAGTTTCCAGCAGTACACAGCACAGGCCCAATTATGGCCCCAAACCAAAACAGCCCAGTCTGTCCAGGCTGGATCTGAACAGAGACTCTGCAAAACTCCCCCAAAACTAAAAACATCAACATTATAACCTCTTTAGTCTTTTCCTGGTTACACCCCCTGAAGGTGGTAATGTTTACGTCAGACGTAGAACGTAACTAACTTTTGTTTATACTGACAGAAAGAACACATTGATAAGACACACTAACTCTGTCTGTTTTAAACTTACTGCTGCAATGAACAGAAAGTGTAAAATATAAAACTGCATCAAACATTCAGTTGATCAATTACAAAATTTTCTTCAGATTCTTAAAGAGACAAAGGCCAATTTCAAAGTGTTAAGAAACAGATATGATGTAAAGTCATGTTTATTTTCTATTTAAACATATAAGCATCATTATAATAACAACTGAAGTTACTTTATTATGGTATAGAATTAAAAATATGCCTGAGAAACACATAATATTGCTCCTTTAAAATATGATTTTAAAATGATATAGAAGCCATATGTTTGAAATTTTATTGAGGGTTAAGGAGAACATCAAATTACCTTTGGAAAACGGTTTTGTTCATAAACAAAATGTGGGTGATTAGTAAGACAAGAAGCAAATAAATGTCTTATTTAGTTAAATATAAAAGAAATGTTAGTTGAAATTGTGTCCAAAATATACTTATTTTAAAGATATTGTTAAAATCTTATCTTTTGAGATAAGTGTTACGCTGATGTTTAAACTTTGTTTAGTGTTAAATGCATCGTTTTCGGAGGCACCATTCACATGACAACAGCGTTTTGTGAATATGCAGAGGGTTTATGTTGTTTCAGCTTTGTGTCCACACAGAAACAAAATATATTTTTGGAAAACTACATTCCAGAGCATTATGTTTCCATGTAGACAGTTTAAACTCCACAATGTTGTGATAGGCACACCTCTAACCTCACTTCCTGCCCCAAAAACTAAAGGATTTTTGTTTTCTCACTTGTACCATGTAGAAGATTTGCTCTCATGTGGACAGGTCTTCTTTCTTTTGCCCTCTTCCCACAGAAAGAAGCTCTGCAGCTCATGAGGTAAGACAAGATGGGAGCAGAATGACAAAAATATTTTAATAATATTTGTAAACAATACTGGTTTTGTAATCATTAATGCAAACTACAAACTGGATTAGTTTTCTAAACAATCTGAAAAGACTGTGAGAGACCAATGGTGATGACGAGCTGCTCAGATTCTCACCATCTGCCTGCCTACACACATAAGGTGGTCAGGTGTGTTCGGGAGGGGGCGGGTCCTTCATGCACTGCCCCTGGACCACGTGGAGTCAACCACTGCATCACTCTGGCCCTCCTCCTCTCCAGTCAACGGAAACTCAAGCCTGCCTTTACCTGCTGCGATTCTATTACCATGCTCGGCTGTTCTGACTTGCCAGTGTTTCTGTAGCATATTAAACAGATTAATAGAACAATGCTCCAGGGAGAGAGCAGCCTGTCAATCTCAGCTAAAAACACAAAAGCAGAAAATTAAAAAGGCCCATGGCTGAACTCCAGTGCTGATAAAAAAAAGGAAGGGAGGTGGGGCTGAAATCTTGTGTGGCAGAAAGACAGAGGAGAGAAAAACACTGCAGATGGTAAATATTTATTCTCATATCCTTCCTATAGAGCACACACACGCCGGCTGCAACAAAAGCTCAAATGACAATGAGAAAATTAGTTCTGGAATGATAAAAGAATGTGGAGGCAAAGACAGAGCTTTGTTCCTTTTGTTTATTTGTTCATTGGATGTCGGCTCTAAAAACCTCAATCTGGAAAACGTGCTTCTGCTCCCAAATGTAAACCGTTGCAACCAAGATTTGTGTGTGTATTTGTCTATATATATATATATATATATATATATATGTATATATAATTAAAGTAAATCTAGAGCCTTCTGCTACTGTCTGGGGAGAAATATCTTCAGCGTGCATCTATTGGTCCCATCAGGAGGCGCAGAACGGGACATATCCTCCAGTTGCATTTTGTTTTCATCCTGAGAGACTCCAGAGGAAAATTCAATCTGGTCCTCTGCTTACAGAGATATGAGGAGATTGAGTGGGGTGTGCAGATGGTGGTGGGGCGGTGCAGCACAACAGGAACACGTGATGTATATAACATGAATACACTGCAAAATGGCCATACAGTATATCACACACAGTGTGCTATATTTTTTGTAATTTTATTCCTAACCTTTTAGCACTAATATTTACAAAAATATAAAGTTCAGATGAATGACCTTGGTTCATGTTGATATTTATTGGAGGTGTGGGAATTTATAAAGTACATATCAATGTTTGTCCCCGGGTCTGAAAGAGGAGATAATCGCCTCCCACTGAAGGTGGAGCAATTATGGTTTTGCCCATCTGGTAAATTGCCTGCACTGTTAGCAAAATATCTCATAAACTACTGATCAAATCTAAATGAAATTTGGTTGATTTGTACACCTGATTGTTTTTTAGGGTCAGTCCAGTTCAAGATAAATATTCCGCAACAGTTTGATGTGGTAATAGTCAAGACTGCTCCCCAACCTATCCTCTGAGTGCTGATTGGACAAACAAGTTCTGTATTTAAAACTTTGGAGGTAATTGTGTTAGCAATTTTTTTCCCAATGAACCACTGGGCAAATTTTAATTAACATTTTTGGAAATAATCATTGGAGTTACAAACGATTTGGTTCAGTAACGAGCACACGACCAGTGTCTGTGAGCAAGGCTCAGATTGATGGTGGAGATATAGGAGATGAGATGAGATATCTAGTCAAGAGAAAGTGAGTGTTGGCCCTGTGTCGAACAGGAAACTTTTTGTGGTGAAGTCATAACTGAAACATTACATCATTAAGCCCCGCCCCCAGAGGAGCTGTCTCGTATTCCAGATGGGGCTGAGTTGGCAACCCAAGTCCTACTGTAGGATACAAACATTGTTTATTTATTTTAATTATTTTTTAAGTAAGAGTTAAAAATATAAATAAAAAGTACATTTTTTATATATAGTATATTTTGTTTAAAATTAAAATTGTCCTCAACAATGAGATGCAGGTAGGTTATATGCAATAATAAACTATTTTTAATTGTAAATAATTATAGAATAAATATAAAATGAGGCCCAGTGGCACAGTTGGTAGAGCAGCAAGATGTCTCTCAGCATGAATGGTGCTTGATCAAATCTCAGCCTGAGACCTTTGGGTTGTGTTTACATGTTCTCCTCATGCATGAGTGAGTTTTCTCCACTAGTTTCCTCTCACAGACCAAATTCACATCTATTAAAACTAATAAGTCATGAAAAAGCAAATAAAGGATTTTTTTTGGAATAATTCTACAATAAATGTAGTTTGTAACTGTTCTTTGTTTTAGTATTTTTATTTCCAGTTTTGGATACTTGTACAGTTATTGTTTACAAAAGTATACATCAACAAATATTTAGAAGAGGTGGTGGCTTTACACTTATGAAAGCTTGTTTTTTGAAAATGTTTTTTTATGTACCTCTTTGAATTAGAGACACACACTTTCTTAGAGAAGAAGGCAAATACAGAAGCCCATAGCCACAAATACTTCTGATGCCCCTGAAATAATATGATATAAGAGCAGTAATGTATAAAAATGCAGAACAGATAAAAAGTGGACTGTTATAAAAATCCCAATAGTTTATGTTCTTGTTTCTGGTCTATAGATGTCACATAATCAATAATATCTGTTAAATAAACTAAACTACATTTGCTGGCAAATTTCCAGAATCACTTTATTATTGCCATTGTCAATGAACAGGATTCACAGACTAGGAATTTGCTGTGGTGCAAAGGTGCAAATAGGTATAAAATATAGAAAATATAAAGGATAAAATATATAAAGACATGTGCACCAATTCAATCAGAATGGACCAAAGCCTCCTGCCCGAGGGGAGTGGTCGGAATAGACCCTGTGCACGGTAAGGAGGGTCAGCTGTGATCCAGCCTGTTCACCTCAAAGTCCTGGAGAAGTCATGGAGAGATGGGAGGCTACAGCTGATACCTTCTCAGCAAGATAAGCCCAATGAGGGTGGTGTCATCCGCAAACTTAATAAGATTCACAGAGTTTAACACACAGAGTTTATATTTCCATAGTTTTCAAATGGTCATTATACAACAACATCATATATTTTATGTTATGGATTTATTTTTGGGTGTGCCAGCTCTGGTTTTTCACCATTGCACCACCATTCCCCCTGAAAAATAAGTCATGCAGACGCCACTGGCAATACTTTTAAAGTTTAGGCTGAGCCATAAAAAAAAATCCCAATTTTTACTTTTTCATTATTTTCTTATTTAATCAACTTTAATCCCAGTAGTCATTACAGAGGTATCAAATAAAACAACTTTAAAACTTAGCAAATCAAGAGCTCCAACATCAGACAGCCAGTAATGGAAACTGAAAACTAATGTAGTACAAAAACATGTTTTCTGCATGGTATTAAAAAGTTATCATCTTATTAATCTCATTTTTAGGCCTTAAAAAGTTTTAAATATGTCCAGATTTTCCAATTTCGGTATTTAAATACCATCATAAATGTGGATGTTTGTTCCTACATTGTTTGCAACAACATGTTTTTTGTCTGAAGGTTTAAGTCAAACCCCCCCCCATGCAACAGTCAGATGAACTTCCTTAATAGATGTTTAGCCTTCATGAAAGTTTAGTTGCGCTGATTCTAAATCTGGTTTGTTGTAGTTTTCTGTAGGATTTGGAAAATACATTGATTAAATTTTTTTGCGGGGCAGCAGGGTGGTGCAGTTGCCTCTCAGCAAGAAGGTTGCCGGATTGAACTCTGGCGAGCGACCTTTCTGGAGTTTACATGTTCTTTTCTTGTGGTGGTTTCCTCCCTCAGACCAGAAACATTGAAGTTAGGTTTGTTGGTAACTCTTAACTGTCTCCGTGTGTGAGTGAGAAAGTGAATGGTTGCTCCCTGTGAAGGACTGGAGACCTGTCCAGGTGCCCCCTTCCCCTCAAACTGTGACTGCAGGAAATGAGCCCAGGTGACCCCCGTGACCCTAAAAAAGAAGAGGGTAAAAATAATGGATGAATGAAATTTCTTTGAAAGAAGCTTTGCAATGATTTCTTTTTCATAGTTCAAGTATGTTTTAAGTTTAAATCAAAATGGTCTTTAAAAAATTCTTTAATTGACTGAAACCTTAAAAACAGTGTTTGCATATTGTTCCTTTTTGTTTAGATCTCCTCAGATTCCAGTCAGTAACAAAAGCAGTAAAACAGCATGTCAGGTGAAAGAAAACCAAACTTATAATCACTGATGGAAATCACCCTGTAATTCTACAACAGGACGTTTCATTCCTTACATCAGTGTTATTCATTTTGTATAAAAATATACATATACTTTTTTATTTCTAAAATCTAACACTGTTCTGCAGACTTATTTTCCATTTTGCCTTAAAAAAACAATTTCCATTTTTCTTAACAGGGTCTGCTGCTGATTGCTCTTCACCACCAGCAAAAAAATACAATTTTATTCATTATCATCCCAACAGACAGAGAATAAAGAGTTAACAGCATCCGGCAGATAAACTCAGGTTCCTCTTTTTATCAGCTCGCTGCTCTGAAACACTACAAATCATCTTTAATAGTCGTCATCTTGATGGTTCATTACGTTAAACTATCTCTGCTAGCATCTACTAATCCAATGGCTCTCCTAAGGCCTGAGGGGATGTGAGCTCAAAGAAAGAAGGAAGGAGGCTGTGTGAAGATGTGTGTGTGTGTGTGTGTGTGTGTGTGTGTGTTGGGTGAGTAGGGAGACTACTCATTATATTATTAGCAGGTTAATTGCCCCGGTGCAATAGACTGGCCAGACAGCAAGAGAATGCCATTTTGGTTTAATTGTTAGCCGTGTACAGTAAACCCCCCCAAGTTCCACATCAGCAGCTCCAATGGCTGCTCTCACACACACTTGTGCGTGCGCACACACACACACACACACACACACACAAACAAAGGAAGGCAGCTTTACCAGAGAAAGCAGTTTGCAAACAGCACCACCTACTGGAAACAAAGGAGAACAAACATCAGTTCCATTCACTTGTGGAACCTGTAATTTGTGGACTTTCAAAAGTAAGTTCATTCCATATGAAAGTCTGATGGTTTGAGAAACAAAAATAAATGTAGTTTGACTTTATTAAAACTAAAATTTAAACCACACTGCACGATGTATTTACAGGTAAAAGCCAGTAAATTAGAATATTTTGAAAAACTTGATTTATTTCAGTAATTGCATTCAAAAGGTGTA
>JARVJO010000330.1:26214734-26229548 GCA_031762555.1 Cynodonichthys magdalenae | reverse complement strand
AGGTAACATTAGGTCCCCACAAGTAGGTGTGTATGCCAAAAACACTGTCCCACATTGTAGGGAATACCAGCCCGCATTGACAGACACACACAGACAAACACAGACATATGGCTCCTCGCTCAGGGCAGCAGCTTGCAGGAGGCAGCTTGTGCTAAAAGAATGTATCTGTCAGTTGCACCTGCAGCAAACGGTCCATGACTTCTTTGTGTGTCGTGTCAGTTTGAAGTGTGGGCGTTCCTTTGTGATGCTCAGCACCCTGCTGCTGCTGAGCGGTCACACTCACACTGCTGATGAAGAAGAGGAGGCAGAGAGGAAACAGAATGGCTCAGCCCCAGCAGGGATGTGACTCGCAGCTGACATCATGAAAAGCTCTTGTTGTTTTTCTTTCAGCTGCTTCCTGCTGCAGGAGTTGCCACAGTCAGCAAACTCACCAGAAAAACACAGACACCCTTCCTGATGCAACCTGGGTTCAAATCTGTAGCCTCAAGACAAGACAAACAGCTTACCATTGCAGCTGATAATCTGGAGAGTAAAAAAGGAAAACTAATAATAAACTGCTGTATTTTGACTCCATTTTTTATTACATTTTCTGCCTCTTTTCTGTTCCGGACAAACGTATATTTTACACTTGAAGGTAAGTCTAAACAACGAAGAGAAAGTAAAAGTAGCAGGGACAAAGAACCGGACAGGTGAGGACAGACAAGACAAAGGGACAAAGCTTCTCTTCCTTTATTTTTTTTATCAAAATGAGCAGACTATGCTCATGGTGAGTCAGGTTCTGACACATCCTCCTGTTCTGTCAGGAGCACAGAACATCACCTGACCTTCATTTTCAAAGGTGGGCAATAAAAAGCTCCTACAACCTGCCAGACCTCTGGATGTGCTACAGCAGAGAAGGTTTGGGACAAAGAAAAGTATGAAAAAAAAATCCTGAGCTGCTGGCAGAGCTGATGCTTGTGTTTACATTGTACCAGAGAGATTCATGAAGACGCTGTAATAAAAGCTTCCCCTCCTGTTCCCATCATCTGCAGAATATCTTTCCTCGCATTTCATTTCATTAGGTCCTGTCAGACAGATTGTGTCGCTGTGCTCTGGTGCACTGATTGAGAGTCTCCCCCAACACCAGGGACAGCCTCTTATTGCCTGGATTTTAATTTTCCATCTCCATCTCCCATCACTTATTTGTAGTCGGCTTGCAGAGGCAACATTATGCTGATGATACCCAGTTATATTTATCCATGAAACCTGATGAATCCAACCAGTTACTTAAACTACAAGCTTGTCTTAAAGACATAGAAACCTGGATGACTCTTAATTTTCTGCTTCTAAACTCAGATAAGACAGAGGTTGTGGGTTTTGGACCTGA
Organism: Cynodonichthys magdalenae; assembly: GCA_031762555.1. Lineage (NCBI taxonomy): Eukaryota > Metazoa > Chordata > Actinopteri > Cyprinodontiformes > Rivulidae > Cynodonichthys > Cynodonichthys magdalenae. The sequence goes on along the minus strand of JARVJO010000330.1, from coordinate 26,228,182 downwards.
ACATCTTAGGAATAAATTTTGCAGCCTTTCACTTCCTATGGATGACATTAATCTGGCCTCCAGTTCTAATGTAAAGAACCTTGGTGTTATGGCCCTTTTCCACTCGTGCCTCTACAGCACGGTTTGACTTGGCTGAACTCTGTTCAGCATGGTGCAGGTAGTTTACCATTACACTTTAGTAACAGCTCTAGTGGGTGGGTTCATCGTAAAGTTGGGAGGTCCCAGAGTCCAAAAAGAGCCCACACGCCTTACCAGAGAGGGTGTTGGTAATGCTACATCAAGCTTATATACCAGCCACCTTTAAACACAGTAGTACCTCTTGTGACTCAACCAGTGACTGACTTCTGACATTGTGTTTTCAGGCCAGCATGGTGCACTTAGAACCACAGAAAAGTAAGTTCTGATAAAGGGTTTGGTTCCATGAATCCTTGCTAGTAGAAAAGCCTTGGAACCACGGAGAGCCAAGCAGAAATGTGTGGTAAAGGCGCTAAGGGAAAAGGGACATTATTATCATGACATGTCTTTTATTAACCCCCACATTAAAAATATTACCAGTACCACCTACTTCCACCTGTGTGCAATATCACTAAAATTAGAAACATCTTGTCCAGAAATGATGCAGAAAAACTGATCCATGCATTTATCAAGTCTAGGCTGGACTACTGTAATTCTTTATTATCTGGGCATCCAAAAAACTCTTTAAGAAGTCTTCAGTTGATATGTGTCCCATCAGTGTATGAATGTGATTTAAAGCACTGATTAGTCTCTATAGAATGATTTGTACATGCTAGCTTTGTAGTGAGACCTAACAGAGTGCTGTGTGAATGGGAAAATGAGGACACAGATTGTAGTGTGAAGTGCTTTGAGTATCCTGGTTGGATAGAAAGGTGCTATACAAGTACAGTCCATTTACCATTTAACATACGAAGCTCTTAACAACCAAGCTCCATCTTATATTAAGGATCTTATTGTTCCATATTTTCCTAACAGACCTCTTCACTCTCAGACTGCAGGTTTACTTGTGGTTCCTAAAGTTTTCTAAAAGTAGAATGGGAGGCAGAGCTTTCAGTTATCAAGCTCCTCTCTTGTGGAACCAACTTCCAGTTTCTGTCCATGAGGCTGACACTGTGTCTACTTTTAAGACTAGACTGAAGACTTTCCTCTTTGATAAATTCTTAGTTATTTTTTAGTTATTATAGTTGTTTAGTTATGCTGCAATTGGCTTAGACTGCTGGAGGACAAACTGACCACATTTCTTTTCTGCTGCTGTCTTTAGTCTCTCTCATCTACATGTTTGGGTTTATTTCCATCATTTACATGTTCAGTCTTTGTTTTTACTCTCAAATAAACCACACCACTTCCTGTTTGTCTGTGGCTGCCCATTCTGGTTCTGCTGGAAGTTTCTTCTTGTTTAAAGGGAGTTGTTTCTGCTGCTCAGAATGGGTTAGAGTTGGTGACAAAGTGAATATTCAACACAATCTGCTACTTCTTTGAATAACTATTTTTTCTAATTAACATTTTACAACAACGTGAATATTTTCTACTGTGTAGAAATAAACTGAAAGGAACTAAATTTTACTTTATTTTCAAGGTTTGACCATCATGTCTCCACATGTGATGAAACTCTGGCATTATCAGCAGTGGGCGATATGCATTCCTCCAAAGAATGCAAGGTTTTTAATACTTAAATTTTTGTTTTTCTCTTCTTCTTGACGTCAAAGCATAAAAAAGGACAGTTAATGTAATCCAGATTATTTCAGTGCGTGTTGCCGTTTGAAACTCACCAAAGAAGTGGATAATGAAGCCGTTTCCGTAGCCGTAGATGTTGGTGGCCGGGTCTGATTGGAACTGGATGGTGACGTCTGCAGAGGACGCGTAGAGCTTAAAGCGGGACTTTGACCCTCCGTACTGACCCAACATTTTAGCTGTTAGGTCATCTCCATCATAAAAGGTTAACAGGTCATTCTTTCCCATGTTCAGCCTGTAGGAAACACAGTCTGTTGTTAAAAGATCTTCTAAACTCATATTTTATTCATAATGGAACAGACAAAGTGTGGAAGTGAAGTTGTACAATTTAAAAAACAAAACTCTCCAAATACAGAGACACTACCCTGTGAGCATCATCCTGTCTGAAGTGAGTCTTACACACATCAAGTAACAAACCTGACTGACTCAGTCTACAGGTCAGAGCAGGCCTTCCTAACAGACTCAGATCCTGATTCACCCTAAAAATACCAGGAGTCTGGTTTGAGCTTCAGTTTCTGAGCATCCTTTGCATCTGTTTTGCCTCAGAACTGGACTCTCGAAGCAAACAACCCTGGTTCTGTTGGTGCAAACAAGACCACACAGTTTAACAGGTCTGAGGAGTTTGTTTGTGTCACTTGGTCTAAAAAATATAAACTTTACTTTCAGCCACAAACACAACAGCTGAAGGGACAGAATAAACTGTTAACATTCAAACTAACTCATGAGCTCAAAGACTCTCCTTCATCTGCAGGACTGATTGTTGACCGTATCCATGCTGAGTCAGCATTCACATTTGTCTTCTCTTAGTTTTTAGCAATCTAATGTTTTCTGCACACTTTGTGCTAATTTAGTTTTTCTTATAAAACATTCAGCTCATTCAGATGTGTAATAGAATATTCTTAATGTTAAACTTTGTTTTCAAATATGTTCCCATAGAAATACATCTCAGTTTAATCAGAAATTCTGTGAGTTTAGCCTACTTCTTTTTCTTTCTTTTGCTACGTTCAGCTGTTGGCAATAGTTCTATCATTTTCTACTTTTAGTTTATAGCTTACTTTTTGCTAGTTTACCTTTGAGCTATAACATTAAATTTTAAACTAGATTTTTGTTATGTTTAGTTTTTAGCTAATATTTTGCTACATGTGGCTTTCAGACAGTGTTTTACTTTTTTCAGTTTAAAGCCAGTTTTTAGCTATTTAGTCTAGTGTTTTGCACCTTTTAACTAGTGTCCTGTTTTTCTAACTTAAACAATTTTGATGTCAGTGTCTTCTGTTAGTTTAAGCTGATATTTAGTGGTCAGCAGTCACACTACATGTTCACAGAAAATGCTAAGTTTGCTAGTTTAGGTGCAGGGTTTTGTAAGTTTTCTTCTTACAACAAGTAAAGTCACAGGTCAGTATTTCAGTCATGTTTTTCTTCAGCTTGGTTGTGTGTGAAGACTCAGTTATAGTCACACTTTTGAGTGTGACGCAGGGCTCGGCAGATGGTGTTTATCCTTGACTTTTATGTTGGTGTAGTATTCTCTGAAAGCACATATGGCAGCTCACTTTATAACATGTGAAATATTGTAAAAAGGTGAACAAACGCTTGACGGCCAAAGTATTTGAATGGAGCAGCCAGAACAGAGGTAGCCTACAAAACTTTGGAGATGAACGAGCAGGGGCCACAACGAGGCTAACTCACAGGGGCGGGGTTCATGAGGGCACCCTCACGCCGTGTTTAACATGTCAACTATAAACCTAGCTTGATCCTGTAGGATGAGTAATGAACCAAAACTGGTGATAAAATTTTAACAATTACAGGCCTAGCAACACCTTAAAGCAGTGGTTCTCAATTCTGGTCCTCTTGACCCACTGCCCTGCATGTTTTAGTTGTTTCCCTGCTGTGGCACACCTGATTTAAATGAGTGATTGGCAGGCTTCTGCAGAACAAAGACATGCTGAAGAGCAGGGAAACAACTTAAACATGCAGAGTAGTGGGTCACGAGAACCCCTGCCTTAAAGACAGGAAATATTTATAGAAGTTAATCAGTTGTATTTTCTTCATATAAGGATTATTTTCAGAGTTTCATTAAAGTCCATTCTGTGAAAAAGAGAGTTGAAAGAATTTTATTCTGACAAGCATTAAAGTAAGAACAATTAGAAACACAATGAGCAGATTAGTTTCATTATTTACAGCAAACTCTCCAACATGCTGTGACGATGACAGAGTCTTTGTCAGGCTGAATTACTTCTCTCTCTGTTAGAGCTGACAGGTGAAGAGCAGCTTCAAATCTCACGCTTTTGTTGAAAAGTCACCTGAGGCTGAAGATTATGATTGTAGAGAGCAACTTTAGAGCTTGAATATCCAGAATAAAGCAGTGACACGTTCTCTGCTGTGGCTAATTAATCACCAGTGACTCCTGATAAAACTCATTAAGCAGCCTGAGATGAAGCTATTAATCACTGTGGGAAGTCAACAGTTTACTGTTACAGTTTTTATGTCACAGTGTGATGATGGTGACTTATTACACCGTGGGCACAATCATTAAACCTGTGAGGTTTTAAATCAGATCATCAGTTTTATGGATATTTTCCAACTCCAGGCAGTAAAAACCTGCGTATTGGACTGAAGAGTATCAGGTGATGAGTATTCATGTATTTATGCTGCAAATGCCACAAAACTGAGGAAAAAAATACAAATTAACTGCTGTAAATCTGAGAGTCAAAGTTGAAGCCACCAGGAGTTCATCATCATTCAGAGCTGTCAGAGTCAAGCATTGAGTTTAATAAGTATTTATTGTAAACCTTGCAGGAACTGTAGCAAGAAAAGTAACTACAACCAAGTCCCTACACAGAGAAAGGCAGGTCCTGAAGAGTCTGCAGGAACAAAGTCCGATCCATTGGCAGGTACAGTATCTTGTGGGTGTAATAATGTGGCAGAAGCACAGCACATTTCAACTGTGTGAAGTTTAAAATCTACTTTCGTTTTATAGTAACATTTTGACAAAGAGGAAGAACAAATTGTAACTTAGTGTAAACAGAGAAAACAAGTTAGGAAGAATACCTCACAGTGTTTATCATTTTATCAAAAATATGTACAAGTCAGTAACTGTAAGAACAATATATTCATCATCATTAAAGCATAAGTTTGTAAATGATCAAATAATTTAAATCAATTTAACTATAACTGGAGTGAAGTGTTTAAACCATAAAATAAAAAGGTGTTGGAGGATTAGTGTTAAACATAAAATTATGTTGTGAAGTAAACAACCAGAAAAGTTTTCATGGGAACATACAGTATTTATTTGATAATAAAGTTTATTTGACATGTGTTATTTTCCTGTTCAGGAACCTCCTCTCCTGGTACTGGCAGCACTGCTGAATGAACAGTAATTACTTATGTTGTCAGACTTCCTTTCAGAAAGCAGGTGAGGCCATTAATCAGCACAGGTGCTGCTCAGAGAGAGAGGAGGAGAAAGAAACGGAGATAAAGACGCAGCCTATGAAAATGAACCCCACTTAATTTGCTTGCAAATGGCAAATGATTTTCTACAGCTGAGTGGCTTATCAGGCTCTGACACGGCAGGGTGTGCTGCTCTGTGTCTTTGCCTGGCGGTACAACCAACACTGCAGCTGGAACAGGGAGACACGGGTTCCCAAACAAATCCTTCCAGTTATAATTAGTTTTCTTCACCACACCTAATTAACCTTTGTCTGTGGAGCACGTGCAAGCACTCTTTCATTAGCATCACGTTGTGTTTTTAATGTGTTTTTGCCGTCACGGTGAGGTGGCTCTATGTTTGCTCAGAACTGTTTCTGCAGCTTCAGACTAGTGTTTATATCAGCACAGGTGGTAAACATTAGAATGTAAGGTTCCACACGTCACACACAACCTCTGGAAGGAGGATACGTACACTCGGATGTCCAACATGATCCTCTTGTCTTCTTCGACATGAATTCCCCAGATGCAGTCCTGTCCTTTGTCATAAGCTTCAGGCCAGTTGGGGGAGAGGACAACCCCAGCTGAGTCTGTGATCTCACCACTGCACACAGCTGGAACACAGAACATGATGATGAGTAACAAGATCTTTAAAAACATGCTTAAATTAAGGCAAACTTCAAACTACGGCTAGATGGCTAGATGTAGAAAGTTTAGAAACCATTCTTTGTGAAGGAAGTCATGAGGACACTGTTATACTTTTAGATATTAAACTCATAATGGTGTTATACTGCAATGTGATGTGAGGCTACCAGGTTGTCAAAAAAAATCAACATCTTTAGATGTTAATGTTTGATTGTTCATTAAAACAACTGATAAAGCTGCTATCACTGGTTTCACTGTCAATGAAATGATAAACAAATCACTCTGCTGTAGCATGAACTGAAAAGAACAAGAGTTTATCTCTTTCATCTTCTGATGACAGTAAATATCAAAACGGTTATTCTGGATGACTTTCAATCAGCAAGTCTCTTTACTTCTTCTGGATTAAGAACAATATGAAACTAATAACTTATTTGTCAGAGTAGGAAAAGGTTTGGACCCAGGAATGCAGTCAGGCTTAAAAATATAACTGAACTCTATTTTAAACGCTGAAATGGCAGCAAAGAAGCTTACAAAACAACAGGTGTAGCAGGTGTAGACGCAAGGAGGCACAGGAGGAACACTGGACTAGGCATGAGTATTTAGTGTTCACCTGAGGAAGAACTGAGAGCTGAAAAGCTGTATAGACTGCTCTTATGAGAAAATGAGACAGCTGAGCAAAAGGAAACAGGGAGCAGGTGAGAAGAAAACAGGAAGCAGGTGAGACTGAAACAAAGACCATAAGAAAAACAGGTAAAATCCAACAGAGAGCAGGTGTGAATGATCAGAGAGCAGGTGAAAAAGATCTTGGAACAGGTGGTAATAAAACAAAGAACAGGTGAGAATGAAAAAGGAGGCAGGTGAGAATGATCAGGGAACAGGTGAGATTGATCAAGGACCAGTTGAGATTGATCAAGGACCAGGTGAGAATGATCAGGGAACAGGTGAGAATGATTAGGGAACAGGTGCGAATGATCAGAGAGCAGGTGATAATGATCAGGGACCAGGTGAGACTGATTAAGGAACGGGTGAGAATGAAACAAAGAGCAGGTGAGACTGAAAAAGGACCAGGTGAGACTGATCAGGGAACAGGTGAGAATGAAAAAGGACCAGGTGAGACTGATCAGGGAACAGGTGAGAATGAAAAAGGACCAGGTGAGACTGATCAGGGAACAGGTGAGACTGAAAAAGAAGGCAGATGAGAAGGATCAAAGACTAGGTGGGTATGAGCAGGGGACATGTGACAGTAAAACAAATAGCAGGTGAGAATGAAACAAAGAGCAAGTGAGAATGACATTGCTGGAGGTGGCAGTGAACAAAGAAACCATAAAATAAAGCAAAAACTCAAAGCAAAATGAAACACTAAAACAGAGCTTGACGTTAAACTTCACACACACACTGTTGGCATTTGCTTACATTTTATTCTCAGATGAAAGTTCAAATGTGAAAGTTAATACTGAGGCAACAGCATTGTTAACAGTTGAGGAAAAAGTGTGCTGTCACAGCTGTGATGCAGCAGGAAAATCTCTAAAACATGCAGGATCCTGGCCCTCGAGGACTGGAGTTTGACACCCCTGGTTTAGATATTTAAAGTTCATTTATGTTAAGAAGAAATTCCATAATAATGACTGTCTACATCACTTCCTGGTCTTTATTTAAGATTTGGTCAAATTCTTTACTAAATTGTCACCTGATGTGTGTCTCCTGATAGATGGACACTAACATTGGTTTGCTTTGTCCCCTAGTCTGAGCTAGGTTTTGTACTCTAACAAGCTTCAAGGGTTGTTGAGTGCAATTTGTAAAGAAACTTACAGGCGAGCTTTAACTCAGTGTGTGCAACTAAACGCAGAAGAGGGGCAGAGTAAAAAAGCTCACATTTAAACCCTAAAAAACTGGTGAACGGAGTTGTAAACATGGGATTGAAAGAGCTACGAGCGGTGTCTCTGACAGCTCAGGAAACTGTGACAGCACATACAGACCTCTGCAGGCCGGCTCAGTATCATTCCACTGAGGGTTGTCGGGACTGATGCACTCGATGGTGACAGGGCCTTGTTCCAGAGTGTAGCCAGGATCACAGGCAAACTCCACCACAGCTCCCAGTGCCCATGTGACATCGCTGCTGGTCAGGTTTCCATACTTCACAAAGGGTTCATAGCAGTGGCCTGCAGGAAGGGCTGCAGAGACAAAAATAATGATGTTTAGAGAAGAAAAGCAATCAACCCTACATGTATTATTCATTACATAATACAGCATCATTCTTACAGGCTATGTACCCACCATACTGGGCACTTATAGGGTATGATCCTAAACCTGAGTTGTATACCAAACTATGACTCATGGATACTGTTACACAAAGTAAACATGTATGTTGTCAAAATTCCTCACTCCATTGTTTTACTCACCCTGGTACCTGAGGGCGATGCCAGTGGATGTTCCCGCAGCATCTGTGCTCAGCTCAATGAAAAGATGAGTGGATGAGCTGAGGAGACCTTCAATAGGCAGATACTCCACCTCATAGGAATCATACAGAACAACTGCATCTACACTCTTTCCATTCTTTATCAGCAGCCTGTTAGACCAGAAAAACAGCAACGCTTTAGTTAAACTCCTTAAAGGACAACGGTTTAACATTTTGTTAAAAGAAAATCCTGTCATATTGTATATTAATTTTGAAGTGAGACCGGAGTGTAAAACATGAAAACAAAAACCTTCACTGTTTATTTAACAAGGAGGTAAAAGAGAAGTGCTGATGTAAACTGTGATACACAAATGAAAATGATGCAGATTCCACATATTTTATTGCATTGTCATGCATTGGTAGTGTTGACTGTAGAATACTGAATGTTGTGGAATTTACTTCTAGAGTTGAGGCTGCAGTTACAACAATAAATGCCACAACATGTTTCTATCTATGCACATCAATATTAGGATTTAGCTAAAGTCTAAAAGGCATTCATGTGCAGTTCTGTAGGTCTCTACAGAACTGCACATGAATGCCTGTCTAGGCAGTGAGATCAGCGTCGTCTGCTGGTGTCGTTATGAGAAAAGCATAACAGTCAGCAATGTTGTCACATTGCAAACACATTGTCAAAAAAGCAAAATAAATTTCTAATTTAACACAACGTTGTAATAACTGCTAATCACAAGTTCCTGACCTTTGACCTAATTTAAAATTCAGATTTGGACTTTTAGATAATAGGTAATAGAACCTGTGATGTCGAACGTGTTCAGAAACATTATCAAGACATTTTAATCCACCATGATGGATGATAAGTTTCTGTTTATTTTATACAGCTACATGCATTCAGAGCGTTTTAGGAAAAATACTTTCTTTTTTTAACAGAATGAACACATCATCATGATCAACTAAATTAAGTTTGCGTTATAAGCAGGTGTTTTATATGTAGTTCTGGTTCTTAGACCTCTGCTTTAAACAATCAAATCTGTTCTGAACATTAGTTTTTGTTTCTGATTCTTCATATTCCTCTGTCCAGATGTCTCATCTTATCAGTGATGCAGAATATTGTATCAGGACTGTTGAAAAGAGCAGCTCCTCCTGGAAGACAAAATAAATTACTCCGCTAATTTCCCCCCTGTGGCTCTTCTCTTAGTCTCTCCTAATGAGAGCCCCATGCTGCTAAAATGATACAGTGCTGTCAGAGTGATGTGCTGCCAGTTGTTACACTGTGGACTTCTCAGAAACAATGTCCTTCTGGGGACAAAGTGAAGCTCCAGAGAGATGATTGAACACAAACAAAAGCTGTGCACATTAAACCAGAAGTCTGCTTCATGGCTGTGACATGATCCCACAGACAGCAGGCACTCTGCCACACAAACATGTTGAGCAGTCTTCAGTGTAAAAATAGATTTTATACTCCTGCCATGTTTGCTGTCTCTGGAGTAAAATACAAGTAACTTCATGTCTAAATGGAAACTGGAGTTCCAGGAGAAAACCCTTCTAGGAGAAAAGTCACAGATCTAAACACTGCTTCATCATGCTGCTCAGATGAATTGTAAATGATAAAAATTCAAAAATAAACATTTCATGTAGAATGACTTAAACCTACATGTATCAGTTACACAGAGGAGAATGCGGCAGTACTCAAACCACTGAAATATTTCAGTCAGGTATTAAAATAGACATATTATGTTTTTAAATCCTTCTTTTTCAATTTTAAATCCTTCATTTGGGGTCTATAGAAAGTGGAACTGCAATGCTTTGTTCTGAATTCCTTATTCTAACTCCAATGGCCCCGCCCCCTTTTCTGAGATATGTCTCAGATCAACTTGTTTTGAGGCTGTCTTTAAACTTCACACATACACCCCCCGTCTAGCTTCCAGAACAGTTCATTTGATAGAGGAGTTTACGACTATATAGCTGCACAGAAGCTTTTTATTTACAAATGAATAAAAGATGTCCAGAAAAGATTTGTACATCCAGTCTTACATGTTGGAGCCAGAATCGGAGCCAGAGTCTTCGGCGGGTGCCTGGTGTTCGAGCCTCCACTCCTGGGGCTTGGTTAGGCCAAGCCTGAAAGGCCTACAGGAAGCCACCTCAACGAGGACCCACCACTCGCGGGGAGAACCATTAAGGTTGGGTGCGGTATGGGCCGGGCAGCATGCCAAGGAGGGTTCCTGGCCATGCTGATTCCTGGTGGCAAAGACGGGTTCTAGGGATGTGGAATGTAACCTCACTCGCGATGAACTGTCTGACTTGTCCATGACTGCTTCCTTTAAAGTTCATTTTGACTTAAATAATCTCAATCTCCTTCTTCTACTGCTCATCTGTAGTCTAGTCACAGAGGCAACATTCTCAATCCAAGAGAAAACCCAGACTTTCCTTTACCCACCTGTGGGATCCCAACGTGTTTCCAGTTCAGAGAAGATACATAATCTCTCCAGAGAAGTATGGGTCTGTCTCGGGGTTTCATCCCAGTCAAACATTTCCAAAGCACCTCTGAAGGGAGGCAGATGCACTGTCCCAGTCCTCCATGCGACGATGAAGAGACATGTCAACCATGACAGACCCACAACATCCAGAGCCTTCAGTATCTTGGGGAGAATCTCATCCACCCCTGGCACCCTGCCACCAAGGAGCTTTTTGACTACCTTGGTGACCTCTGCCATGGTAAGGGATTCGTCTTCTCCTGAGTCTTCAGACTCTGCCTCCTCAAAAGTGGACATGGTGAGCAGATTAAAGAGATCTTAAAAGTGCTTCTTTGACTGCTCAAAAACAATCTCAATCCAGGTCAGCAGCTACCCACCCAAACCAAGTACAACCTAGAATGGTGCCTGCTTTCCCTTTTTAAGTTGACAAATGGTTTGCAGGAACCTTCTTGAGGTCAACCAAAAGTCTTTCTCCATGGCCTTTTCAAATTCCTCTCATGATTGAGTTTTTGCATCTGCAATCACAAAAGCTGCAGTCCTTCTGGTAACCATGTATGCATCAGCTGCTTCAGGAGTCCTCCAGGACAGCCAGGGCCTAAAGGCCTCCTTCTTTAGCTTGCCGGCTTAATTCACTACAGGTTCCCACTAGCCAGTTCTTCGGTTGCAGCCACAAAAGGCAACAGTGACCTTCAGGCTGCAGCTCCTGAAAGCTGCATCTGAAATAGAGACCATAAACAAGACCCATTTGGTTTCCATATTCCTAACCTCCTCCAGGACATGTGAAAATTCTTCTTGAGATGTGAATTGAAGATCACATGAATAGAGAGGTGCACTAGATATTCCTAGTTCCCCCCTATTGTTTATCTCTAAAATTGAGCCTGACCACTCTAGAGAAGAAGCTAATTTTAACCACTTGGATTCAGGATCGTCATTTCTCTGTATTGAGACACAGCTCATGACCACAAGTAAGACAGAAAAGTGAACAGACCACTAAATTGAGAGCTTTGCCTTTTAATTTAACTATTTCTTCATTATAACAAACCAAAGGAACTCCATCATTACTGCGAACAAAGCCTTGATCTGTTGATCCATTTCCCACTCCACCCTACCATCAATCATGACACTGAGCTCACACCTCAGACTTTAGCATTTCCTAAAATGTTCTCAATCACCAATATCCTGCCTAAAATGACAAGCAGCTGCGTCCTTTGGTAAACCAAACCTTTGGTAGAAGGCACTTTTTCAGCATGCAGTGGTTTGCATATATTCATAAGAATATATGTATCTGCAGACAGAGTTGCAGCGCTCAGAAACATGTAAATGAGTTACTGTAAAAAGGAACATTTGTATCCAAATGACTGAATGCATAATTTTCAAATGTTCAACCAAACACAGAAACATTCTCATTTTGAATAAGGCAGAAGAGCCTGACAATCAGAGCCTTCAGTTGAACAGATAAAGGATGCTGATAATTGCAGAATAATGTCATAGTTTTTGTCCTTCTACCTGATGACTCCACCACAACAGATTATAAAACCCATAGATGCATCCATTTATGCATTTACCAAAGCTTACCGATCATCATCCTCAGCTAAAGCCACCTTCTCAAAGTGAATATGCAGTTTCTGACCCTCAGGGGCTTCCAGAAGCCAGTGGCAGGTCAGGTTGTTGCTGTAGTTGGTGGGAAAACCCGGAGAGACAATCCGACCAACTGTGATGTTCCTGAAGAAACCCCCACAAGCAGCTGGAAGAGGAGGAAGAGGGGTAGTATTAGTCAGAAGAAAAGCCTAAATTATTTCACATTCAAAGTTTACCATTTCTTGTAGGAATGCTTCTCATCCATCACCTTTTAATGCAAGACATTTAAACTGAAAACATCTTAGGTTGAGAAGAGACAGAGTTAGAGACATTTTGGTCAAACTGCATAAATGACCTTAGGCCTAATCTCATGTGATACTTGAAGATGTTGTGAAAAGTCTTGGCACTCAGAGTATATTATGGGAATGACTCTCAACTGCTATCATACAAAATTTTAGCTAAATATTTATAAAACTGATAGTTCTATAAATTTTTGTGTTCCCAAACATCAGTTGGCTTTGTCAACCATCTTGAACTGGGTTGACTTAAATATTAAACCAGTTGTAGATGAACAACCAAATATTGTTTTTTAAACTTTTCATTAAAATTTGTCCGGTGATTGATGAGATATTCTGCTGACAGACACTCCTGACTGTAATGTTGAGTAGAGTTTACAACTTTTAAATATTTAAACAAACCCTCATACCTGAGTAAACTCTTATGTCTAAAATCCATCCATCCATCAATCCATCCATCCATCCATCCATCCATCCATCCTTTCTCTGCTGCCTATTTGTCACTGGATGTGGGCAACAAGTTCAACAGAGATCCTCAGATCTTCTCCTCGTCAATTGCCATTTTCCTGCTCCCAGGTGTTCTCAGGTCAAATGTCAGAACTAAATTCTCCAGGGAACTCTAAGTCTGCTTTAAAGTCTGGTGTTTGAAACACCTTTCTTAGAGTGTGTTTAGAAAGCATAATTAAGCCTGAACCAACTCAGCTGGGTCTTTTCAATGCTGAGGAGCAAAGACTTCATTTTGAGCTCCTCTTAAATAGTCAAAGTTCTCATCCTGTGCAAAAGTCTGAGTCTAAGCCCTCTTAATGGTAAATGGTAAATGGCCTGAACTTATATAGCGCTTTATCAAGTCCCTCCGGACCCCAAAGCGCTTTACACTTA
>JARVJO010000330.1:26190295-26205570 GCA_031762555.1 Cynodonichthys magdalenae | reverse complement strand
GGCCGTAGGGGTCGGGTGCGTTGTGAAATGGGCAGTGGCCGAGGGCGGGGACCCTGGCGGTCTGATCCTCGGCTGCATAAGCTGGCTCTAGGGACGTGGAATGTCACCTCTCTGGTGGGGAAGGAGCCTGAGCTGGTGTGTGAGATTGAGAGGTTCCGACTAGATAAAGTTGGACTCACCTCGACGCACCACTCTGGCTCTGGAACCAGATGAGTGCCTCGAAATCCGAGACCATGGTCTTGAGCCGGAAAAGGGTAGGATGATCTCTCCGAGTCAGGGAGGAGGTCCTTCCCCAAGTGGAGGAGTTTAAGCATCTTGGGGTCTTGTTCACGAATGAGGGAAGAATGGAGTGGGAGATCGATAGGCAGATTGGTGCTGCATCTGCAGTGATGCGGTTGCTGTACCGGTCCGTTGTTGTGAAGAGAGAGCTGAGCCAGAAGGCGAAGCTCTCAATTTACCGGCCGATCTACGTTACTACCCTCATCTATGGTCACAAGCTTTGGGTCATGACTGAAAGAATGAGATCGCGGATACAAGAGGTGGAAATGAGTTTCCTCCGTAGGGTGGCTGGGCTCTCCCTTAGAGATAGGGTGAGAAGCTTGGTCATCCGGGAGGGACTCAGAGTAGAGCCGCTGCTTCTCGACGTCGAGAGGAGCCAGTTAAAGTGGCTCGGGCATCTGGTTAGAATGCCTCCTGGACGCTTCCCTGGTGAGGTGTTCCGGGCACGTCCCACTGGGAGGAGGCCCAGGGGAAGACCCATGACACGCTGGAGGGACTATGTTTCTCAGCTGGCCTGGGAATGCCTTGGGATTCCCCGAAATGAGCTGGCCCAAGTGGCTGCGGAGAGGGAAGTCTGGGTCTCTCTGCTTAGGCTGCTGCCCCCACGACCTGACCCCAGATAAGTGGAAGAAAACGGACGGACGGACAGAGTGTCCAAATATATATGGACATAACTGTATTTTATTCTTTTTATGTTTTATTTTATTTTCCTGCTTGTTCAGTGTCCTTGAGTGTCAGAAAGGTGCCACCAAATAAAATGTATTATTATTTATATTATTATTATTTGATGTCTGCTGGGTCCTGTTCTGGTCCGTCCATTCTCTAGTGTTTGGTTGCGAGATCAGACCCAAAATGCAGACTGACTTGAGAAATCACGGTAATAAGGTAATAATTTGTTAAAACAAATAACAGATGTGGCAGCAAATCAACAGGAACAAAATGTAGCACACTCATGGGAGGAAAACCAGGGCAACATCCAGCAATGGACTCACAAGTAAATGGAGGAGTAGGACTGGTTAAATACAACTAGGTGGAGTGGAAAGTGGTGACAGCTGGGTGATTACTAAAAGCCATCAGGTGTGGGAGAATGATCTGGAAGGAATGAAAAGGCAAAATCTGACGTAGTTAGAGAAACAGAACAAAAGAGGGAGACAAAGCACAAGACAAAAGATCCTCACACCCACGGGGTGAGATCTTGCGTGTAGCCCCTGATCGAGGCAGATTATCAGTGGTCTTGTAGGTCTTCCATTTTCCTATTATTGCTCCCACAGTTGATTTATTCACATCAAGCTGCTTGCCTGTTGCAGATTAAGTCTTCCTAGCCTTGTGCAGGTCTACAATTTTGTTTCCGGTGTCCTTACACATCTCTTTGATCTTCACCATAGTGGACTTATGAGTGTGACTGTTTGAGGTTGTAAAACAGGTGTCTTTTATACTGATAACAAGTACAAACAGGTGTCAGTACTACAGCTAATGAGTGGAGGACAGAGGAGCCTCTTATAGAAGAAGTTACAGATCTGTGAGACAGAAATCTTGGTTGTTTGTTATTGACCAAATACCTTTCTTCCACCATAATTTATTCATTTTTTCCACCTGTTTAATCAACATATAAAGGATTTTTCAAACAAAAACTGCTGGTATCAAACATTGTACCAGTTTCCTGTGTCATTCTGTTAAATACTAAACTTATTTAAGCTGCAGGAGTATGAAATCCAGTTCAATGTTCTGTACCCAGACAGTCACAAAGATGTTCTCTAATGACATTTTCTTTCGCTAACACAGACAAATGGTCTATTAGGAGGCTAGCATTTTACATGGACTGATGAAAAATAGATGCATCTTCCTCTGTGACCATACAGCAGTAATAAAATGTGACAGAACAGAACTGTTTGTGCTTCACCTATCAGAACTAATTTAACAAAACTGGAAGTGACAACTTTGTCCCTGACAGGACATTGTAGGTCCTTTACTCATGCAGTCCACTTCCACACAATACAGTACCATTATTATTATTATTATTTCTTACAAATCATGTATGGAGATTCTTCAATCCAGACATCTCCCTTAGAGTGACCAGACATCTCAAATTTACAAGGACAGTCCCAGTTTTGGATGACCTGTCCCCAGCTAAATCTGTCCCTGGAAATATTCCCAATTGTGATGTTTTATAAATGAGAAAAAAAGTTGTGTAGACCGGTATTATGGTAGTCAGGTAGAAAGTGTGACTGAGCATTTTGAGCAACAACAGCTGTTACAGTAGTCGGTTAGCATTACAGAGTAGAAGAAGAGCCAAAAGCACCACCTTCAAAAAGGCTGTGTATCTGCAAGGAATGCTGGATAGCTAAAGTTCAGTGGGCCTCATGCAAGAATATTTTCGTATTTTTATCCTAAATTTCTCTTACTTTTGTTCGTACAAAGGGATCGTATGAACATGCCATGTCAGATTCAGCAAACTCTTCTATCTTCAGAAAAAATGTGTAAAGGAGCAGCGTAAACATGTTGAATGCGTATTCAGGTGCTCATGCACAACAGGAGGAGATTAGCATAATTACCACCCCAAAAACACCATATAAGGCTACGTTTCCTGCCCCTGAATTAAAGGAGCTTCTAAAGCCAAGGGATGAAATGATGACTGCTGTTAATGTCATGTTTCTTGTGGGTCGTATACAGTCACAGTAATCTAAATCATGATCATCTTTTTCTAGTCCTTCTCTGGTTTTTCTTTGGTCAAATATTTTTAATTCAAGTGTAAATAACTGTGTTAAATAATTTTCTTTTATTCACAAGAAGAGCCATGATGTGCCAGTCGATCACCGTCTCCCATCCCTGCACCCTTGTGGTCGCAAGTAGTGTCAGATTCAGTTCTGAAGAAAAGCATTTTAAAATGTCTCCAAAATATGTCTGGCACTTTGGAGAAACTAGCACCAGAAGTAGCTGTAAGCTTTACCTAACCAAGGTAGTGGAGCACAGACCACGGTTTAATTGAAAGTAATTTGTGTCCAAATTAACAGAACAAACTCTGTTTTCATTTTGTTAACGTTTAACAGCCATGGCAGAGTTTACAAATGACACTTGTTCAGGAACCTGTTGTGCTGTTCGCGGCAACAATCGGACTAAACTGAATCAGTGGCTACAACAGCAACCATACCCATAATTCACGCAAAGCATCACGAGTGCTAGGAATAAGGTGGATAAAGCTCATTATATACTGACACAAATTAAACTTCAATTAATGCATAATTTAAGTTGGTTTGTAGTTTGAAATCTTCATATTAAAATTGTAGTGTTATACAACAGAAATAATAGCCAATTTATTTTAATTCAGTTTATTCATTTACATTTAAAAATATTCTAATTCAAACGGAATAGCCTATTGTCAACATAATTATGGAGTGTGATTTATTTTCAACTCAGAATATCTTCCAACTAACGAAATATGAAGTTATTAGTGAAGAACAGCAGACTGACTACACGTAAAATATATGACAGGTCTGGACCACACGTGAATTTTGTTTGTATCTGAAAAAAATTTTAGATCACGAGAAAATTCGTGAATGCCAAAAGTTCTCCTAAATCACTCGTACGCACAACTTAAGAACAAATCTGTTTGTATGAACGTTTAGATTTACAAATCATTGCATTCTGTTTTTATTTAGGTTTTACACAACATTTCAACTCATTCTGAACTGAGGTTATATGATTTAGTTATCTGATTTAGGAGACTTTATAACTTTATATTTTGTTAGTTTGAAGATATTTTGAGTTGAAAATAAATTAAAATCCATAATTACAAGAGGCTATTCTGTTTGAATTAGAATTTTAATTTTAAATGTAATAATGTAGACTAACAATATAAATTGTTTAAATTAAATTGTCCAGTAATGATGTTGTATACAATATTACTATGAAGATCTCAAACTACAAACCAACTTAAATTATGCATTAATTGAAGTTTAATTTGTCTCAGTATATAATGAGCTTTTTTTGTTCAAATTTAATTTTGTTGAGATTTATTCAGCACATCAGCTATGCTGTTTTCTCCAAAGTGCCAGACATATTTTGGAGAACCGCATTTGACACCACTTGCGACGGGGAGGTGGGTTGGGAGGTGGGGTGAGATGGGGGACGGTGCGCGACTGGCACATCGGTCTGTGGCTCTTCTTCTGAATCAATGAAAATTATTTAACATAGTTGTTTACACTTGAATTAATAATATTTGACCAAAGGAAAACTGGAGCAGGAATAGAAAGAGATAAATATGGTTTAGATTTTTATTTCTGTGACTGTATATGACCCATGGGAGACATAACATTAACAGCAGTCATCATTACATCCCTCTGCTTTAGCAGCTCCTTTAATTCCACAGCTGACGCTAAAAATGACAGAGAGCAGGACTTCAGTCTCTGAACTCTTGAAGTTCTTTACTTTTATCTGTCGTTTTCATGAATGAACACTTCCTGGCATGTGGGGCAGGAGACTTATATGGTGTTTTTTGGGTGGTGATTATGCTAATCTCTTCTGAAAACACATTCATTACTTTATGCAGCTCATTTACACACTTTTCCTGAAGATAGAAGCGTTTGTTGAATCTGGCATGTTGGTACGAACCCTTCGTACGAACAAAAGTAAGAGAAATTTAGGATAAGAATACGAAAATGTTCTTGCATGATGCCCAATGTGTGCATGTATGTGACTAGTCAACCTGAGTTGTTCTGGTTAGTTGTTCATGTTTCTGTCTGTCTTGATATCTGGAAACTGATGCCATGAGTCAGAGGTACTTCCTGGTGTGAAGACGAAGCCTTTTCTGTAAATGTGGGGTGTGGAGATGAAGTATGAAGTCATTGAAACTTAATTCTATTATGCCTACCTGCTTGCTTTTAGCAAATACTACACTATGTAAACAATGATGAAACTTTTGCTGTCCCAGTTTTTGTTTTTTCATCTTGATAACTTTTAATTATTTTGTATCTTCAAGCTGCAAATATATCCAGATTTAATTTTGGTAATCTGATTTACTTCCCTTTACTCTGCGCTGAGGCTGTACTGCAAAGAGGCACATCCCCAGGTGGTGGATAAGGGGTCCCTGCTGTGTAGGGGTACACCTGAATAATCTGAAAGGCAAATTAGATGCCATAAATCAAAAGCAGCCTGGCAGGTGAGGCTGTTAGCCTTGACAGGCAACCCACCTAAGAGAAGGAAAACTTAAATTTAAAACCCGAGCATCGTCAACACTCTTCAGTCATCTACACAGGTGGATGCAAGTTGACAAAGTCCTTCTAAAAATGAGCTGACAAGGGACTGGCCCCCAGTACCTGGCAAAATGGGGTTTTAAAATCTCAGAGGACCAAGCCTGTGGCATCTTGGATGCAGGTGCCATGGGTGGTCTTATGACCATGTCATGCTTGTCTGGTGGGGAACCAGGCTGGGCAGGCTGGTAGAGTGACTGGAACAACTTCTACTCTGGCTTTGGAGCCTGATGCTTATGCATCTAACTCTGGACAACCAAAGACCATAGTGCCTGGGGTCTGGGCAATGGCGAGAGCTTCTGCCTCTGCTGTTTCTGGATCTACCAGGAGTATCCAGTACAAAGGTAGCCCCTTGACTGCCCATCACTGGGGAGAGGACAGGGCTGGAGAAGTGCTGGGGTCTCCAATTGACGAGGACACTGACATGGGGGGAGATGTACTCTCAGGAGACCTTCATGACCTGAAGAAAAGGAGGAAGTAGAAAAGAAAAAAGAAATCCTTCCTGTTAGGTGACGGGCTGTGATGCCTGTGAATTGAATTAGAGACCTCTTTGCACTACTCCAGCCACTGCCTGTCTCTTTCATCCGATCCCTACACACCATACCATACCAACTCTCTAGTGATTTCCTCTGTGGTTAACTCATTTTTTTAACTAAATAAAAAGTTTCTGAGAGTCTCCATTGGTCTTCCCGTTTCAAATGCTCTGTTTCAGCTCTGTTACTACCTTGCTAGTCAAAGGAAAATAATTATTGGGGACCCTTTATGGATCCCGAGAAGCTTAGAACACTGAGTGTTTCTAACCTTGTGTCTTTCATCCTAGGGACGCAAAGGTTTGAATAAAGACCAGTGTCTTTGGGGAGAGCAATGGGCCCACTTACGAGGTCCCCACTCACATGGGTTCTTTATCCATCCCATGGAAAGAGCCTAATGAAAACATGCAACCTTTATAATTTGATCAACAGAAAGGAACAACTATTGAGACTTCAAAGAAAGTTAAAAAAGCTGTGTTCATGTTAAGTCAAGTTTGTTTAAGCAACAACATTCCAGAATGCAAAGCATTCATGACTGCTGAAGGTGCTTGGCTCAAAGTGTATCTGGTAGTTGTGTCGTATTATTATAGGCTCACACTGTATGAACTGCTCTGATGTTCATTACAACATGTTTCTCTGTGTTCTTTCATTGTTGCTAGTTGATGCTCAGAAGGCCCGGTTTACAGAAGTGGCCATGATGCATATATAAGTCCAGAGTGTTCAGCCTTAGTGATGTAGGGGTTTAAGCCCCGCCTATTCTCACACAGTCATAGCCTTGTATTAACTTTATTTTAAGCATACAAAAACTAATTATACATATACTTATTAAAGAAACGAATTTTGACCATAGTAAGACAATGCAAATCAACAACAGTCAGCACATTCTGATGTGTATTTTGTTATAATTTAATTTTTTCATTTTTAGAAATGAACTGGAGGATCAGGACTTAGAACTTGTACTGGGACCACCCTGAGAGGACACTATTGGCTCCAGCTTAATCATCTGGCTTCCCATATTTAGTCTAACAATTTATGACATGTTCAAAGGTTTGCTACCAAACTGAGACCATCACCTTCAGTGGGTCTTGGTACGGTTGTTTCTGTCCACACCAAAATGTGAATAATGTGCTCACATTTACACAAAGAAAGAACACTAAGAGGAAAAACAAACCGGATATCTGGGTGAATCACCACATTCACTGAGATCTTATTAAAGTAATTACTGGAGCTGCATCAGTAACCAGAAAGATATTAAGTGTCAAGAAATATGTATCTGGAGATTCTACATGGTTTTTAGAGGTTAAAAGAGTTTAATTTATTTTAATCTTGGCTATTTATCACTCCAACAACAAGGTAACGTTCTCAGTGTCTAGATTAAATTTGGGAAAGTATTGAAGAAAATTGAAATATTAACTATGTCAGAATGTTTAAATACATCCACTGTGCCTGATGTTTGGAATGGATGATTAGACCACCATTGAGGTTTTCCTATTGCCTTTTATAAAAGTTTGGTATTTAAATAAAAGTTTCTAAGGGTTGTATAAAGCTTGCATGGATATTAACCCTAACTTATTACGTTTTGATTTTACAGTTTTCTGGGCTTGTAAGTAAGTCAGAAAAGTCTGCACATAGCAACATTAATAAAAGCTGCTAGACCTGCTTGAATAAATAAATAAACAAACAAATAGTCTGTGTACAATTACATACGCACACATATAGTATATACAAATATGTATACACACACTATAATTCTCTGTCAGTATATGAGGTGATGTCTTGAATAAGACTATTATGCTCCCTGTCTTCATGCAATATCCTCCTGTATTTATGCATCCATAGTGGTTGTCTTTCATTCTTCTCCACAGAGCTCTTATTCTTATTTCTTTGCTGGGAAACAATAAATGGCTCCAGCAACTCAGAGTGAAATGATGAATCCTATCTGAGCCCAAACACACGCTCCCTCTCTGCCTATACTGCAGCTGTCCAAGAATTCACAATGTTTTCATCAATAGCTTTGCTTTTTCACTATTTCTGACAAACAGTTGGGTAAAGCAGATGGTGACTTCAGCACTGAAAAATTAATATTTCTGCTTCCTGTAATATACAGATATACTGTAGATGTATTGTGTTGTGTTTGAGCTCAAGGTTTGGAAAATGGAGAGTGATTTTGCTTTAGAAGTAGCATAACAAGTGTCAGTAGAATGTTTTTCAATTAAATTGTTTCTTTGAATTGTTTATAGACATTATGGTTAGATATGTTTTTAACCCCCACATTCAAAATGTTACCAGGACCGTCTTCTTCCACCTGCGTAATATCACTAAAATTAGAAACATCTTGTCCAAAAATGATGCAGCAAAACTGATCCATGAATTTATCACATCTAGGCTGGACTACTGTAATTCTTTATTGTCTGGGCTCCAAAAAAAAAGACTCTGTAAGAATTCTTCAGTTGATCCAAAATGATGCTGCCTTTACTTGCTCTACTCTGTTCATGTAATTATTATGACCCCTGCACGCAAAGCGGGGGGTCATACTGTTTTCCTACTGTTTCTTTTTTCAGTGATTTTTGGTAGACCGTAGCACACAAACGGCTGCATTGATCAACATGAAATTTGGCAGGACTGTAGATGAGTTCAACCTACGCTGTGCCAGCCAATAATTTTACGATACACCGCATATTTGAGGAGGGGGCTCCATCCAAATAGGGGGTGTCTGGACAAAAATCCATCCAACTTAGGAGCTTCAGATTTTTTCGTTGTTTAGCTCTGATGAATGGCTGTCCATCTGACCCACCAATCTGTGCCCCAACTTCCCCAGACCCCACCTTTATCTAAAAAAGGGGCGTCTGGAGATGTAAAACTGCTTTGTCAATATTTTGCTTACTTACAATTTTACTTCAACGTTTTTGGACTGTGGCTAACACTCTGCTTCCTGCTAGAGAGAACGCACACACACTCGCAGACTCGTGCACACACAAAAAACAGAAGTGCAAAGCGGGACAACTCCAAATAAAAGTAATAATTTCCACCTGTTTCACGCAATAGTTAATTTTTATTGTTGTTTTAAAAACTTATGAATCCATCTGTAACCCGGCTCCATACAGAACCGATACCGGAACACAACTGTGAGCGGCGCGCAGGGGCAGACTGCTTACATAGGTCTTCCGGTGGTTTGGCCTGAACAGGTGCTTCCACGCTCGGCTTCGTGGTCACAGCAGCGTGCATTTGGTTTGCAGAACCACGGTAACGCATCTTCAGCTGATCTGCTCAGAGCACAGCCGTTCACCTATGGAATGGACTTCTAAACGATTTGGATTTTTACCTCAGCAGCACCGCTGGACTGGTCATCGGGCATAGTGGGCACTTGCTCGGCGGACCAGTGGTGATTTTGGGCCGGGCCATTTTATTATTATAATGATTTTCTCTTCAGGTTATGATGCTTATCGGTACACACAAGATTGGCTCATTAATCATGAATGACTAATTCTGGGCTGGACAAATTACAGCAGCCGAGGGCTGATGCCCCCTCCCTCATGGGCCGCGGCTGTCAATCAATCACTCAAACACAGACAGGAGAACAGAGAGCAACATGTGGCAAAACACGAAAGTAGGCGCTGAAAAAGGAAAGCTGAACAAACGTTATTTCGTGGTTGTAATTTACAAACATTAAAGGGGCAATATCATGTAAAATCAACTTTTTTGAGTTTTTATATCATGTTATAATGTTGTCCTAGTCTTGCTTTGACTCATTCATGCATGTTTGAGAAATTCTGTGCTGTCCTGAGGCAGCCAGGCAGGAGAGCAAAATTGACCGGTTGGGTCTAGACCCACCTTTTAGTAAGATCTCCTCCTCTGGATTGGGTCTTTCAGCTGAGCTTCCTCATTACAGAGCACACTTCCCCACCCCTCGGCCCGCCCCGCGACTCCTGAAGGCTCTTGGCAGCAACAACTAGCAAACACCCGGTGAAAACTGTGTCTGCTGAGCTCCTAATACTAACCACTTCTCCCTCCAGTCCTTTTCAGATTAAAAATACCTTTGAGGAAAAGTATTTTCAGATGTCAAGTAAACTACGCCAAGCCGAGGAGCCGCACATGTGCGGGTGCGAGTCTTGGGAATGTGAAGATTTGTTTTTGAGGAGCGGAGTGTGCGTGAGGGACAGTGAAGAGTGAGAAGATCTAGTAAGTAAGATGGCGCTTTACCGTGCAGACATTGAAAAGTAAGAAGGAGGATTTTGTAGCTGATCCTAGCAGAAACAGGTAGCCAGTGAAGTGAATGAAGAACAGGAGTAATATGTTCAAATTTTCACACCCTCATCAGAATCCTGGAAGCACTATTCTAAACATGTAATGTTCTTCACAGGAGTTCCAGTGAGGAGAGCATTGCAATAATCAAGTCTGGAGGAGACAAAGGCATGAACAAGTTTTTTTCTGTATCAGTGAGAAAAAGTGTAGATCAAAGTTTTGCAATGTTTCGGAGGTGGAAAAATTAAATTTTACAAATATGCTTAATATGGCTTTCAAAGGTTAGCTGTGGGTCAAAGATAATACCAAGATTAGTGACTGTATTTGAAAGTGGAATGTTCTGATCAGAGAAAGTAATACTTAAAATTTTCTTTTGCTGAATTTGATGTAAAAGGCCAATTTGAATAACTTCTGTTTTGAACTGTTAAGGTGGAGGAAGTTCTGTTGTATCCACGCCTTTATCTCCTCCAGACTGAAAGTGTGGAAAGAGAGGAAAATGGAGTATCAGATACATTGCTGCAGCTTAAGATACAACTGAGTGTCATCAGCATAGCAATGAAATGATATCCCATAGCTATTGATAATGCGCCCAAGTGGTACCATATATGAATTAAAAAAATGGGGTCCCAAGACTGATCCCTGGGGAACACCACACGAAACAAATGAGTCTGTGATCTGGCACGCCCAATGGAGATTCGTTATAATAAAACCATTTGTTATAATAAAATAAATGTTATGACACATCGGTGATGTGTCCCACATTGTCCCTCACGAACATCTTTTTTGTCCCACATTCAGATTTTTAGGATCTGGTTACCCTGGTCAGATATAAATCAAGTTATCTTCCTTGTGCTGCTATTTTGTAACACAATCAGTATTTAGGCTGTTTAGCAATTTAGTTTAGTGATCTTAGTGATTCAGTAACTATATTTTGTTAGTCAAATATAGTATTTATTAGGTAGTTAAAAAATTATATAAATAATTGATATAAGTGCACTATGAAGTACTTTTTAGAAACGGCTAAAGTTCAACAGAGCTAAAATGTTAAAACCAAAGGATCAGGCTGTTATTCATCATTAAGCTTCTACACTTGCAGATATAATTTAGATTGAATCTAATTTGCAGGAGATGTGATGCTGTTCATAAACATAAAAGGTTGCACAAAGTTTAAATAAATATATTTATTGCATTTGTCATTTATACATAAAGATCCTCTTTACTCTTTTCTTTTTATCTTGTTCTTTTTTCCTAACATTTATTAGAAAACTCCTGTGGACATTATTTAGACCCAAGCAGCAAATCAAAGTTTGTAATTACCTTTGTTTATTTAATGTGGGCATGTTACCGTTTAATTTAAAATACTTTTTGGTAAAATGTTCTTACGGGCTGTTGCCAATTTCTCAGCTACTGGTTGTAACTGTGATTTGGCATGTTATGAGGCCACACTACTTGTTCTTAAAAACAGTAAAGATAAATAGATCACATTTGTTAAATTATTTTTTTCACCTGGTTTCTGTTTGTATTTTGACCATTATATTGCTGGTTATTGTAATGCAACTTTTTGTGAAAAAACCTAACATATTGTGTCAGTCCTGGTTAATCCACATTTTTATAGGCTTCATCGTCTTTCCATCAGTACCTGGTGGTCCAGTCTCTGCTCAAAATGCCCGGGCCGATGTTTTGTCTCAGTCCAGTCCTGCTCAGCAGACATAAATTGAATCGGTCATGTCCCTGCTAGAGCCACATATACAGTAACAACCCTGTTTATCTCTCACATCCAACAGAGAGATGTGCGGTGCTGTGGCTTCAGCTCGTCATTCCTCTGTGGAACAGCACCTGTCAATCACAAGGGTCGCAACGAGTCAGGGTGGCCAAGAGGGGCTATGCCCCACCCCAAAAATAATTTGGTGGACTCACCAGTAATTCCTCCTACCTATTTAGGATTTAAAAAAAATGTTAAAATATGATGTTTTTTTTCAAAACTAATAGTTAAAAGTACAAAAAAAATTTAATAACATTCTCACACTTTATCTGATAAAGAGGTATCTAAACATACAAAAATGCTTCTAACTCAAAAACTAACATAGGAGCTTCAGAATTTTTTTTGTTGTTCAGCTCTGATGAAGGGTTGTCTATCAGCCTCACCAATGAGACCCCCACCCCACCCAAAATAATAAATCTGTTCTGGTAACTTCTGAGTTCTGGTGCATTGGTGATATGTATATGCTACCGTTATGCAGTATCTAGTTGTTGTTTTGTTTTTTGTGTTTAGCAACAGAAACAACACCTAATCTGCTGAAATTTTCCTCCCTGAATAATACATGATCTGCTTCATCTCAGGGACATAAGATTAACATGGAGCCTCAGATCTTTTACTAAATGAAGATGACCTCTAAGTTTGATTTATACTGCATTCAGACTGATCGCGTTTGGAGTGTCAGGTTTACATGCAAAGTGCGTGTCAGGGGACGTTGGAAGGTGCTGCGCCGTGTTTTGAAGCATTTTGAGCATTTGATTAGCATCTAAAGAGGCAGACGCTGGTGTTGGAAAATCTGAACCTTTGCAGCTCGATGCAGAGCGTTAATCAGAGTGACTCAGATATGTGTCGTAATGACACATTTTCTGACGGGACAACCTCCTGAATGATGTCTACTAACCTGAGACAGATGGAGATGTAGGCACTGATGTGGGTCAGCAGCTCGTCAAACTGAGCTCGGGACAAAAATAGAGCTGAATGTGACCCTCTTCAGCGCAACGATCGTGAAGTGGTGAAACTCAACAAACTCAAAATGTCTCTGGATTATCTGATGAATTAATTATCTGGTGAGCATGTGCTCTTGCTCTCAGTAAATAAAGCAAAGCCATTTTATTTAGTTCATTCGCCATATACAGAGATCAGCAGAGGAAAACAACCAAGAGGCTCTTCCCAACGCGAATGATGTGCGTATAGAGCAATTTTGATGAGTGTCTGAAAAGTGCACAACTTGAGGCATTAGACGCATTTTTGATGCAGGAAAAAGAGGAAAAACACCCAACACAGGAAACACCAACAACAAAATTTCCCTTCAGAAATATTAATAGCAGTATAAAATATGCTCTTAGTTTTAGGCTGATGAAACAACTTTTGAAGTTTGGTAAAAATTTAAATAGCTCATCTGATGTTTAGTAATTATTGATTGTGTTTCAGGCTGTGGACAGCATTTCGGTTTATTTCTGTTTCTGAAAGAAAGTATTGATCTGAAGACGAAGCTGGTTATTCAGCTGTAGAGTATGTTGAATCCAGTCTACAACTATCTTTTAATGCTGGGTTTGAAATACTCCCAGCCTCCTCAAACAGCTGGACTTTGTTCTAGACCTCAGCCTTACCTTGGTATCTGAGCAGAACCGATCCAGGCTGAGCCCTCAGACTGTGGAAGTGGATTGAGATCTGATTACTGTGGCTTTGTACCACCAAGCCCCTCATCAGGATGGACTCATTAGCCAGCATCATGCTCTCCTCGTGGCCCACATCTTCAAACACCACCTTGTCCCCCTCAGACAGATTCACATTCATCACCTGTGAGAAACAGCAATAGAATAAAGATAAAATCAGTTTAGATTATTTCTAAAGATCTGTCTGCATTGGACAGAAACACAGTCTGAGTCTCTTTTCCAACTCTGCTACAGGGAGTCAGGTCCAGCTGGCTTCTGGTTCTTCATCAGCCCCAATGGCATGTTTTGTGAGGCCCAACATAATTTTATTGTAACAAACTGTTCCCATTAGAGTGGTTTATATTTAAGTAATTTTTACATGAACACCAAGACTCAAGGTTTCCAGCAAAGCACTGCTTTAGAACCAGATGTTCTGTAGGATTCTCTTTTTGTTCTGGCTAAATGGTGTCTGTAGCATAAGAGGTGCAGTAAAAACCTGACAGAATGATACTGAAGACTCATGGCTGCAGACGCAAAAAACTGTGGAAGATAAAAAGGACTGAATTAAATGAACACAGAAACAAAATGCTACTTTTAAAATTCAAAACGCATGGATGAATTTGACCCAAGGGTAGCAGGAGGGTTGGAAACATTCCTCAGACATTTATGTTCATATGAACATATATCACACAGTTGCTGCAGATTTGTCAGCTGAAATCCCTGTTCCACCACATCCCAAAAGTTCTGGATTAAATGGGGGCCACTAGAGTCTGACCTGCGAATCGGGGCTGACCTGCAAACAACACACTGCTGCTGTGTCGACATAACAACGTCATATTAGTGCTGCAGCCGGCAGGGCATATCACAAGGCGGATTTTGAGAACATCGGACCAGTCGAGAAATGGAGGAGAAAAACAACACAGTTAAGTCCCTTATAACTAAATCTTTTCAAAGCAGAACATATGAGGAGAAACATTTTAAAAGTGAACGTAAAACAGAAAAGTGTTTTGTCTTGTAAATCAATTGTTAGAATTTATTCTTGAAAAAGGGGCAGATTCAAGAAGATATTTTTCTTCTTTCGGCTGCCTTGTATTTTATATATATATATTCTTTCTTCTGTTGTTTATAGAGTTTATTTAGTTTTTTTAATTAAATGAATACAGTTGTAAAATAAACATATAATATAATAGTTTACCTTAGAGGTGCAACAATTTGTTGCTATTAAAGTAAGAGCAGTTATTTTCTATATATTAAATATATTATATTTCAAAGCTCACTTGTAGTCACCTCCATATTGAATTAAATTTGTACATTTATTTTTTAGGTTTGTGACACCATCTTGAACCATTCACAAGCATCTGATCAGTGCTACACTGCTGCAGGCAGACCTGCAGGACCACAGCCAGTTCTCCAGTTCACCACCATGGAGGCTCACCCAGGACAGGACCAAGAAATCTAGTTCAGGAGCTGCAGTGGTGGCTCTGTTCCAAATCTTCATGGAGAACAATCTGCAGGACACCTTCACAGACTGTGACTCTGCTGAAGGTTCTCATCACATCTCCTCTGA
>JARVJO010000330.1:26148601-26169064 GCA_031762555.1 Cynodonichthys magdalenae | reverse complement strand
GTCTAAGTCACTTTCTGTCCTCAGGTCTACGTCACTTCCTGTCATCAGGTCTAAGTCTCTTCCTGTCATCAGGTCTACGTCACTTCCTGTCATCAGGTCTACGTCACTTCCTGTCATCAGTTCTACGTCACTTCCTGTCATCAGGTCTAAGTTACTTCCTGTCATCAGGTCTAGGTTACTTCCTCCCATCAGGTCTAAGTTACTTCCTGTCATGAAGTCTAAGTTACTTCCTGTCATCAGGTCTGAGTCACTTCCTGTCATCATATCTGAGTATAAGTGTCTCACCTGTGCCGTCATCGTCCATCTCTCCGTTCAGCTCAGACGCCCTTATGAGGCGAGCCTCCATCACCTCCATCTCCATGGACTCCATCTGTTTATTTATGCTGTCAAACTTGCTCTGATTGAAGAGGAGGAACAAGTGGTTTCTATGAAAACCGTAACACAGCATCACAACACTTCTCACCACACGGAGGTCTAAACTAGGTGTGATGGTGGAATACTCTTATTGCTCTGTGACCAGACTGAACTCTGAATTAGTAAAAGGTAAAAACAGGCTTCACTGTAAGAACTTAAGTTGTGCTCAGTTTGGTTGTTTTATCATCTAATGAGTCTGGAACTGAACTCCTGGTTTAGATCCAGTCTGTCAGACATGGGTCCCTCCATGCTGTCTCACAGTACTCACTGGTGTACCTCAGGGAACTGTCCTAGGACCACACTACTTTGTTCTGAATAATTATGAGCTGAAAAACTCATTTCAACTTTTCTGAATAAGCAATTAATGTATTTTTAAACCAAATCCATTGTTTTTCTGCTGCAGCACATTTTTAACAGTATTCTGCGCCTTTGCTGAGCCAAAAGCAAACCAACCGTTATTCCCACCACCACAGAAACTGTAGAGGAGCACAGACTGTGAACCCAGACAAGGTTCTGCTTGGTTCTGGTAGTTTTACCTGCAGCTCCTTCAAGTCTTTGTCCAGACGGAGCCTCTCTGCAGTCTCAGCCTCCAGCAGTTGGGAGGCTGACTCCCCGGTGTTCCTCTCATCAGTCAGCTCTGACGACAGCTCTGTGATCTGCCGACACAAGTTTGTATTTCTATTCTTATTAGGACCGTTCATTGACTTCCATTCAATTCCAGTAGTTTCTATAGCCAACCCTGACCATTTACCTTGAAACTAACCTCACAGGTTACCTGACCCTAAAACTAACCTAAACTCAGTCCTAAACTGAACCTTCAACCCAAAAATGGAGTTCCACCATATTAGGACCAGTCATTGGTCCCCATTAGAACTACTGGTCTTGACAAGGTAGGTGTGCGTACCAGAAACGGTCCTAAATAGGTAACAAGTCCCCCCCTTCATGAATTAAAACAATAAGAAGAAACGTTGTGATTAGTTTACCCTGCTCTCCAGGCGGTCACTGTTGAGCCTCAGCTCGTTCCTCTCCTTTTCCACCTTTTCCAGTTTTTGTTTCAACTGTTGGATCTCCTCCTGACAGAACACACACACGATTCTGTAAAGTCTTAGCAACATGTACAGTGTTGTTAGAATAAATCTTCAAATATTATCTAATTCATTCCAGCTCTCTTCGTGCCAATGATTTGTTCAAAAATAAACATTTTCTGAGAAATAATATGACAAAAGATAAGATATGAGACCTTTATACATTTATAGGCTACAGTTTTTATAAACATTTATTCAAATAAATAATCCTGTAATTTCTCCTTTTCTTCAACTACAAGATAAACTCTACAGGCAAACATTCAGAAAGTCAGACAACTGAAGGAAACTCACATCTTTGCCACGGATCTGTTCCTCAGTGAGCTGCACCTCGATCAAAGGTCTGACGGTGGTGAAGAGCTTCCACCAGGGCCAGCCTTTTACTCCACGGTTCTTCTTTATGTTCTTCTGGATGCAGCGGATGGCCAGGTTCTGGATCTGTGCAACAGAAACCCAAACTGAGTACATGTTGTCTTCTTCTCCTTCGTAGAAATATATTTGTATCTGAGATGACTGTGTCAGGTGTACAGAAAGTAAAGTCCGACTGGATGTAATGTAAATGTTTAAAGTTGTACCTTCCTCTTCTTGAAGGCCTGTCTGGACAGATAACCTCTGCAGGCAGCCTGGAACAGAGAGATGTTCCTCCTGGTCTGGACATCCCGCTGCTCCTCCAGCCTGGACAAAGTCCCTGCTCTGAAGAAGACCTGCCGGACCAGATGGAGAGGAGATTTGTTTTTATTGTTCTTAGATTTATTTTCTGAGAATGTTTCACTGATCCTGATCAGCTGGTGCCCTGATGACCAATAATCTACGTTCACACTGCAGGTCTTAATGCTCAATTCTGATTTTTTGAAAAAATCTGATCTTTTGGTGTGAACGTTCACATTACATTTTAAATGCGACCTGCATCAGACTCCAGTGTGAACACTCCACAGCGCTGATGTGACACGCATGCGCAGTACAAGACGTGGCGTCTCATTCAGCCGGCTTGTTTGTTTACAGAGTTAGCATGGATGCTAGTTTTAGCACGTCGAATCTGAAGTTTTTGTTTGAATCAGAGCGGATTAAATAATTATCTGACATGATAGTTTAGTTTAGTGTTTATTTATGAACCTGCTTCTGACTGGATGCTCCAGTGAAGCGTTTTATTTTTGGAACGAAGTGACGAGCTGGAAATAAAATATCGACCAAGTAACTTTAGGATCAATACACTCCGCGACCGAAGCTGGACGTTACTATCTACATGGACAATTAAAAGTGGACTTCTGTTTTGAAGCTGTAAACACATGGAGCTACAGATTCAAACAGCGTGACTTGAGGTTAGTGTCTTATTGATCCTTCACCCCCACCTCACTGATGAAAAAGTCGGATGGAATGGGACATGAGTGTTCACACCGCAGTCGCTTTGAAAAACATCAGATATGTATCCGATTTAGTACCACATACTGAAACGGCCTGGGTCGGATTTGAAAAAATCGAATTTGTCGCGTTCAGACTGTCATAAAAAAATCAGATATGGGTCGCATGGGGTAAAAATATCAGATTTGGGTCGCATTTGCCTGCAGTGTGAACGTAGCTTATGTAAAGTTCTCATTTGTTACACTGCTAACACTGAACTGATCCTTTACAGACCTATCACTGGTCTGATGTGGACCAAGATCCACATCCGACAAGTGGTCCTTCTAGGAGCTGAACTAAGCTGTCAGTTGTAACGTGGTGTGCTCCTGTCAGACAGCAGGAAACATGTTCTCCACTGCACACTGATCAAACTGGGCTGAATGGGAGACTTAAATCTATCCTGGATTTATTTAAAGGGCTAGAAATATGTTTTGTTTGGTTCCATGGTTACAGATTTATAGATCTGGTTGATGCTGCTTCAGGATGACATGATGTTTAAAAACAGAAAGTTATTCTGGAGACTTGTTAGGTTATAGATAATCCTTTAATTAATCATTCAGAGTCAAGTGCAGACATGTCAACACTTCTTTTAGTCTGAGCTCAAATATTAGATAAAAAAAATGTCTGTTTATCCATAAAAAGATGAACTGAGAGGAGATTATCGACAAAGCTCCTTGTCTCTGTGCAGCAGAGGTTATTAAAGTTCTTGTTTTAAAAACAAGATAAGAGATGTGTCTGATTGTGCTCACCCTGCTCAGACCCATGTGGTAGTTGTTCTTCTCCAGCTCCAGAGACTCCAGCAGCTCTTCCACCGCCTGAGAACCAACAGAACCAACTGTTAGTACACAGATATACAGGAGCAGGATCAGAGCAGCTGAAAACATCAGACATGTGAGAAACATCTCAGCCTGGATGATGACCTGTTCCCAGGAGCTCAACACAAAAACCTCATCCGTCAAACACAGAAACACTCACGCTCAGAAGCACCACACTGATCTTCAGACCAAAACCCTGCATCCAGGATTGTCCAGAGTCCTCAAAGGGACATTATCTGACTCATATTACACTTCTCTTCAGGTACAACTCAGACGAACAAGCAGAGAAGAACCTGACCCTGGTGTGTCAGAGTTTCAGACTTCAAGTTGGTGTAGAGACAAAAGAAGACAGAAATATTCAGACTGATCAAACACGTGTCTGTGCTCCTCTCCTTCATACATCCTGATGAACCTGGAACTGAGCTGACATCAGACTCCTCCCACTGACACGCCCACTTTTAAATATGTAAACCTGTCCTGCTATGCTCATTAGATATGAAGTCTAGATGCAGAACAGGGAGGAGTTTCATGTAAGGTGGGTCAGAGATGCTCTCTGGTGTTTGAACACAGAGCAGTGATGGTGAGAGTGAAGCTGCTGTCAGAGCAGAACACACCTGCACAGGTAATAAAAAGCTTTAATAATCAGGTATAAAAATAGGAGTAAAACAAGGAGCTGCTCCTCACTTCTCAGCTAGAAACATTCCACATCACTTCCTGTTCATCAACTACACACTATGATTGTAAATGAATGAAGTGAACCAGTGTTGCAGATCTGCCGGTGCTGCAGTTCTTGTTTCTTTGTATTTTACATGTAAACCCAACACAAACAGGTGTTCCCTGTGTGTCTGAGCACAGGGCAGCACAGTGTATAAATGTGTGTCTTTGTGCTGGTAACTGAACAGTTTAAGACATTAATGTTGTTGAAGCTTTCTGCCTCCTGTAGAAAAGAAATGGAGAGATAACCAGAAAAGAAAATAAGTGGAAAAAGATGAGAAAATGGAGAGCAGAGGGAAGAGAAAGCTGGTAATTAATCAGTACAGTCGCCGCATGCTGTCAGCCTGCACAATCATAATTAATTACACACAAGAGTGCTCTGTGAGCCCGAGGAGGAGCCAGGGTCTGTTCACACCAGAGATTAGACTGAGGAGGCTCAGTAACAGCAGGGTACTGCAGCACTTTAATCCTAAATATTCACCAAAAAACCTTGATGAAC
This sequence comes from Cynodonichthys magdalenae, assembly GCA_031762555.1. Lineage (NCBI taxonomy): Eukaryota > Metazoa > Chordata > Actinopteri > Cyprinodontiformes > Rivulidae > Cynodonichthys > Cynodonichthys magdalenae. Next base: position 26,164,142 of record JARVJO010000330.1, on the reverse strand, counting down.
GAAGGAAAGGTTCCTACGGTTTTCATCTTTCAGCTGCAGACAGACACAAACTCTAAGATATTCTGTTTTACAGCAAACTGTTAGAATTGAACATGTGAAATGTCAAATTAAATTTTTAATCCTCCCAGATATATATAAATATTCATCTTCAAGGTATGTTTCCACTCCTCCTCTCCTTAGTCTTTGCCCAAATATTCAATAGATTTGTACGAGCTTCCAAATGAAATTCTTATTCCATGGGGTCCTCAATGCGGTGTCCAATCCGTAGATTTTTTCGGGTGTAGGTTCTACATCCTCATCCTCAGTTGACAGTTTGGGGTCCTCTGGTGGAGGGGATGAGGTGTTCAGGTGATCTCCAGTTGCAGTTTGGGGAAACTCCTTTTTTGATTCCTTGGTTTGTGCTGATGGGGAGTGTAGTCGTAGTTCCGGTTCAGCAGACTGGGGTAAATCCTCTCACTTTAGTTCTGCAGAAGCCTCCTGAGCCACTGAACTGCTGCATGAAGGCTAAAGCAGAGACAAGTTGAGCCCCCCTCACATCTCCTACAACACCATCATCTCATCTCCTCAAACCCTCTGAGGCCTGGACTGTGAAGGTAGAAGTGTGGAAGACCAACACCCGGATCTGGTTTAGTCCCAATGTTCTCACACAGCTCAGCTACTGCACCCTGACTGGAAGCGCCAGTCTTTGATGGATGTAGGGAATCTAGAAGACGTTGGTGAGCCGCAGGTGTTTGGTATATGCTGAGCTTCTCCTTGACCTTAAAGTCCAGGTAGACAGCTGTTTATGACAGTCTTACCACTGAAGGGCAAATCCTTCCAGGAAAGCTCCACTTGGTCCGGCAGCTCTGGGAAGACAGTGAAAAGCAGTTTTGCCCTCCTTGTGGCAACTTCTTCCTTTCATAAGAGGTGGTCTCTGCAAGTACTGCAGACCCTGGAAGCAAGTGTTCAGAAAATACCTGGGACACCATGGAGCAACTGGATGACTGTTGTGTCCGCTCAGAACTTAGTGACCAGAGGAGGGTTAAAAACAAAGCTTTGTATCTGGTATAATTTAACGTATATCAACTGGACATCACACATCTGTTTCTATTTAATGTTTACAGATGTTTCCTCAGTGGTTGTTGGTGAGAGACTTCAGCCACAAACCAGCTAACCCATTGTTTGCTTGGTGGATTTTACAGAATCCTGTGGAAAAAGAACCAGCTGCTTAGTGCTCATAAACACTGACCCTCTTCTCATCTGTGACGATGTAGTTACGCCCGTGTTTCTTGGTCAGATGTGGTGCCAGGACATCGAAGCGTCGTCGAAACTCTGAGAACACCAGGTGGTCTGGGTAACCTGGAGCCAAGGGGGGAGGGGCAGAACAGAAAAAACAAAATGTCGTCATTTTATTTAAACAAACAGAACTGGTGTGAATAAAACATAAATTCATATGTCTTTGTTCTATAATGTAGTAAGTTTGATCCAGCAGCTGTTGATTAAATGTACTGATTACCTGAGGATCAGTGAGAACTTCTTCATATAAACAGGACTTTTAGCTGTTTGCTGGTCTGGAGCAAACAGAACTGAATAAACCCAAAGATTTCTTCAGCTATTATTTCCCACAATGCACAGCGCTCCAGCCAGTAATGATTAACCAGGTTTGAGTGGTTTTTATCCTCACCTTGCCTGTAGAGGCGCAAAGCATCAAGCAGCTTTGACCCTCGAAGCTGAGCTCTGAGAAGCTGCAGGTCCAGAGTCATGAGGCCAGAGTCCAGACTCTCACCATGGGTTACACGCACATCAGCTCCTCCAACTGTCTCTGCTTTAGGCAGCAGGCAGTGCACAAAGTGAACTTTGGAGCGACGCACCATGTCAATCAAAGCATCCTGACAACAGACAGATCATAAAAATAAGGCCCTGAATATCAAAGAGGAGAAAAGATTTAAAAACTGGAACTCTACAGAGCTCATGACTAAACTTCATTCACTTCTCCAGACCTGGTCTGATCTGGTTTGGTGTGGTACAAAGTGACTTTACATGTGTCTACTATAAACCACTGATGTTTGTTAAGGAAAAATCTGCTCACCACTTGCAGCTTGACCTGGATACACAGACTCTTCTTCTTCACAGCAGCCACACCTGTGGTGAAGGTCTTCCTCATGCTTGTGGCTCGCCGCAAGGCCAGCTGGGAGCTTCCCTCCAGACCTGCAATAGACCCCGACAACACTGTGGCCCCACCAGAGCGGCCCAAAAACAGACCACTGATGTTCTTCCTGTGAGAAAGACGGAAAAATGATGCTGTCATGTTCATGGATCAGAAACAGGAAATAAATACAAAGTACTGAAGAACTCCAACTACTACTGTAACTACTATACTATTAAATTACCATTACTAGCCCTATTAATTAATCGTATGATAAATTAAAATGAGAACAATCATTTTCATTTGCATGCTTGTTTGTTTTCTTTGTGTCTCCCTCTTTTCCACTTCTTAGCATAGAGAGGCGTGAACTCTGGTGTCAGGTATTTTGCAGGTGCATGATGGTCTCTAACCTCTGTAACATGAGAGCTCATGAACAGTAACTCTATGTAAAATTTAATGTAAACTTTCGTAAACAATATTATTGTCTATCGCAATATTTTCTGAGAATTTATCGTCCAGTAAAATTTGTCATTGTGACAGGCCTAACTATTACTACTACTATACTACTGTACTACTATATTACTACTATTACTACTACTACTATACTATCAGTTGTGGACAGTAACAGAGTACATTTACTTGAGTACTGTACTTAAGTACATTTATTGAGTTTCTTTACTTGAGTAAATATTTTTGGGGAACATATGATTTTCACTCCACTACATTTCAAAGACAAATATTGTACTTTTGACTCCACTACATTTCTAGGTTGTAGTTACTCCTTCCTTTTGGCTCAGCATAGCTTTGTACTGTTGCTGTTTTTCTTTTCTTTCTTGAAATGCAGTTGGCCACACTATGTTCCTCACAAGGGGAACCAATCACAGTCACATCTGGAATGCATTTGTAATTATGTCATCCTCATTAACGGTGGCGAGCTGAGCCTGAGCTCCCACCTTCATTTCAAACAGACCCCAGCAATGGAGAAACTCAAGCTAAGAAACCAGAGCATCCATGGCCATATCTCAGCACAATGTTTGAGATTTTAAGATTGAAAAACATTTGATCAGTTTAATGTCTTCTGTGTTCACCGCAGATAAACTACATTTCTGCATTTAAGAACTCACTGCTCACTTTATTGAATTTTAATGCTGAAGTCTTTACAGGTGTAGAACTTGTTGCAGAGCGGTTCTACATACATCAGGTGGTTTCTGAGAGTTACAAAGTTCTGTAAAATCACTCTGAAAACAATACAAAATGTTCTGATATTAGAAAATTTTATTTGTACTTTTGAATACTTAAGTATTTTCAAAAGTAAGTACTTCAGTACTTTAACTTGAGTAGATTTTTGACTGAGTAACTTTTACTTGTAGTTGAGTAAGATTTGACCATGAGTATCAATACTTTTATTCAAGTACTAGAGTTAAGTACTTTGTCCACCACTGTATACTTCTAGTACTATACTACTATATTACTACTAAGCGTAGCAGCTTCTACAGTAGATCACACGCTTACGTGGTTCTAACACACGTTCTGTAGAACGTCCTTGGCTAAGGCCCATTGGATCAACAGTTTAATTAAAAATTAAACCATTATTGTTTTAATCTAAATGTATTTTTAATAATTTACTTCTCAGATGTATCTGAAAGTCAACCCTTGTGGTTTGAGGATGGTTGGAATAATGAGGACTAATGTGAGTTTTGTTTGAGCTGTGAAGCTGTTGGACATGAGGAGCTCGTACTTCTGAGAGTCCTGCAGCAACACGGCAGCGTTCTGAGCTGCAGGATTGTTCTTAGCGTGGCTCAGCCAGCCCTGAATGTTGTACTCCACCCAGTCTGTCCCGTGGCTGTGGCCCAGCAGGAAGAGGTGAGGCTTCTCTCCACGCAGCAGCAGACCGGCTCCTGCAGGAACAAGTACAGGAAGTCACCCTCCTCATGAAGCCTGGTACCAGAGTGAAGGATCCGAAGCTCACCTTTGTTTTCTCCTTGTCTGGAGCTGTAGTAGCTAAAGAGTCTCTCCAGCATGGTTTCCTCAGACCCCCCAGGCTGAACAGCCTCCTCCTCCATCAGCCACAGAAGACCTCGAGCCTCCTCGGTCCGGGCTAGGGTACAGACCTGGGACCGACCCACAGAGAAGTCCTTGTCAGTGACAGTGACTGGCTGATCTCTGACACATTTCATTTCTTCAATAATAACAAAATCAGGAAACTGAGCAGACAATTATCATGAAAACAAACATGGATTTATTCTAACAAAATGTTGGGACAGGAAATAACACAAAACATTGATATATCTATTCTAATTCATTCAAAACTAAAAATAGTTTGAGTTTTCCTTGTCATCTATTGCATATCAATAATAATAAACAGAGGGTCCACCCACAGACCCCCTCTATCCTCACACAGTAAATAAATAAAACAATAAAAACATCCAAAGTGAGAGATGTGCACCCAGCTGGAAGTGACAGGTGAGAGGGGAGGTCTACTTACCAGAGCTTGGGCTGAGGCTTGATCAATAACTGCTACAGACTGAGAGGTAGTGGACTCTATGTCATCTAAAACAAGCTCTATGTTCTCCTAGGAGGGAGGGATAAAGGCTCAGGTTAGTGAACTACTACAACAACTCACTGCTGATGACTTGATTAGGTTGTTAGTCCTCACAGGGTTCTGAAACACACTGGTTGATTTCGGCAGGAGAGTTAATGCGTTTTAGATTATTATACCATTCAGTAAAGACAGAGAAATCAGAGAGTCTGGTTTACCTGCAGCAGGTTCTAAACTCTACATGTTAACCAATCTGCTTGTGTTTGTGAAGTTTTAGGTGAAGAAGGTAAAATCCTCAGACCCTGATAGAAAATGTTTACTCTGGAGCTGTGTTCAAACTGTGATCATCTGTAAAATGTTCCTGAACCAGCAGCAATCCTTCAGTGTAATTAATCTTTATATGTGTCTTCATGACCTACATTAAACTAAACTATGACTTCAACAAAATACCAGATTCAGCTTTAAAATGATTTCCTTTGTTTGAGTAGGTCCCTGTGTTTCTGCACCTCCTTGTATCTCTCCAGCTCCCGGACAAAGGTGCGCTCATGGAACAGGGTCTGCAGCCTCTCCTGGGTGTAGTTGTGGCACAGCTCCTCAAACGTAGCCCCTCGCTGTTGCTGAGTCAGGCGGGGGTTCTGGAAACCCGGAGTGTCCACGATCAGCAGCGAGCACAGAGAGTGCTGACTAGACTTCAGAGCCCTGAGGAAACAGGAGGAAAACATGAGGACAAAGATGAAAAATCCTCAGGAAAACAGGAGGAAATGTAATAAAAAAATGGATGTGATAGGAGGAAAACATCAGGAAACCCAAAAGAAAACAGGAGGAAAACCTAGATAGCGCATAGCAGTAGCATATATAACATACATACATACACAAACCACTAATGCACCAGAACTCAGAAGTCATCAGAATAAATTTATTGTTTTGAGTGGGGGTCCGGAGGGGGTGGGGGCGCTCACTGATGTGCCCGATGGAAAGCCCTTCATCAGAGCTAAACCAAAGATCGAAAAAAAATCTGAAGCTCCTAAGTTGAATAGTTTTTGAGTTATAAGCATCTTTGTTGGTCCAGACACCCCCTTTTCAGGTAGAGCCCCCTCCTCAAATATTTAGTTTATTTATATATTTACCGTTATTTACCAGGCAATTCCCATTGAGATTTCAGATCTCTTTTTCAAGGGAGGCCTGGGCCTGAAGGCAACCTAATGTACAAAATATGGGGTCTATCATAAAACCGTTGGCTGGTGCAGTGTAGGTCGAACACATCTACATTCCTCCCAAATTTTACATTGATTGGTGAAGTTGTTTCCGTCTAAAGTTGACCAAAAATCTTGGCAAATAAAATGTAATAAATAAAAATGAACCCCGCTTTGCGTGCGGGGGTCATAATAAAAAATAGAAATCCTAGCATTCCTTGAAGCTACCACCTTTCAGGATAGAGCTTTAAACTTCAATCATGCTATGAAATGATGGAACATAAGTAATGCTGGTGAAACGTTGAGAATAATATGATGAGAGGTCTGAATAAAACATTAAATCCTTGATAGAACCAGTTAGTGCTGGATGACTATCAGCTACTACCACAAAAACTATAACTGAATACCTGTAAGATTCACTGAGTTACAGCCATGGATGTGCAGCTGGGACAGCCACATTAATCTACATGAGAATTGAACTGTATTGTTTATTTCCTGGATTAGCCCTGGTGTAAGATCTGCACAGCTGATGCTGAGAGGTTACCTGTTGATAAGAGAGATGACCACAGTGAAGAGCTCAGAGTACAGTCCTGATGCCATAGCCTCCAAACACTCCAGAGCTGTGAACTTAGAGCCTGACACAGACAACAGGTCACTTACACTTTGACTCTTTTACAACAATAAAAAGACGAGGATCAGCTTCAAAGTTGAGTTTTTACCTGCGCCGTCTCCTTGACCAGCATCATCTGGCCCTCCTCTGAAGGAGGTGGAGGGCTGCAGTCCTCTGGTCTGATGCTTAAAGATCAGAGAGGACAGTTCTTCCAGAGAGCAGCCCAGAACATAGGCTGCCTTTTGGGCCCACTCATGACGGGCAAACTGCCGACGTCCCGCTGAAAACAAAACGAAACAAGTTCAGAACTTGACCAAATGTAATAAGAGACAGGAGAAATCAAAGAACATGTAGAAAGTCAAGGAGGAACATGAATTGAGAAGTGAGAAGATGATCAAGCAGAAGAGCAGTAAACTTGATGTGTGAAGACAATTGTGAAGCTACTATGCTCTCCGTGTCATTCAGATGTCCTGTCATGTTCTACACAACAAGACATTCCTTTATGAACAGTTGTGTGTTTTTTGTGTAAGGAAACCAGACTCCGTGAGACACATTTACCACTCAGTTAGGTCAAAGTGAATTTGAATTTATCATTATTACAGTGACTACAGGGGATGTAAAAATAATGCAGTATGCACTGTATATCAAATGAATTTTTAAAATATCAATATCAATGTTGGATCACTCCATCCTACAACTTAAAGGTCAACAGAGATCATCCTGCAGCAGACTTCAGACAGCAGGTCCCCTAACCATAAAACCCAACCCCTGAAGGTCAACAGAGACCGTTGACCATAAAACCCTAACCCTGAAGGTCTACAGAGACCATTGACCATAAAACCCTAACCCTGAAGATCAAGAGACCAACCTGCAGCAGATTTCAGACAGCAGATACCCTGACCATAAAACCCCAACACTGAAGTCAAGCATACACCATTGACAGTAAAACCCTAACCCTGAAGGTCTACAGAGACCATTGACTATAAAACCCTAACCCTGAAGGTCTACAGAGACCATTGACTATAAAACCCTAACCCTGAATGTCAATAAAGAGCAATCTGCAGCAGACTTCAAACAACAGATACCCTGACCATAAAACCCAAATCCTAACCCTGAAGGTTAGCAGAGACCATCTTGTAGCAGACATCACAAAGCAGATACCCTGACCATAAAGCAATCCATCGGCTTTGCACCTAAATACATAGCTGTGTGTACTTACACACTTGTTAGATGTTTGTGTTTAAGTCTTGTGATTGTTTTAGCCTTTTTAAAATTGGGGCAGTAAGAAAAATAACAGTGTTTTCATGTAGCTACAATAGGCATGGATACAGCTGAAATGTTCATAACGCAGCATATGTGACAGGACAAATCATCTATGTTTCACCACTTTTTACATCATGCATTTCCTTTTGTTTTAATCCACATATAAAAACTGTTGTAATACACCAAACAACAACCTGCCTCAGCAACCGACAGAAAGAAACACAACAGGAGTCCTGCTTCATACACAGATCTGCTGGGTACGCTAGGAAGTACTAGCTGTGAGAGAGAAAGTCAGGTTTACTTTGTCAGATTCAAAAAGCACAGCAGTGTGACGGGAGATAAAGAGTGGGCTGAGGGTGACACGGGAAGAGATGTGATTTTCATCTTCCACAACAGAAAGAGGTGAGACAGGCAGCAGAGGGGCTGTCACAAAGTAAACATAAAAACACAAGAAAGGAGAAGCAAAAACAATCAAAATGCTAATGACTTAAAGCCTGGAAGGAATGATAAAGACAGAAAGTGCTAAGGCACAGGCTCAGGAGTAAGAAACAAACAGTCAACATGTTGTTACCTTCATCTCCGTCTGTGTTTGTAAGGCAGCATGCAAACATGCAAGTAAAGAAAGGAGGTTAGTGACAACACATTCCCCGAATACATGAAGAAAACCAAACACAGAGCTGCCATCATGCTGCAGAGGAGTCCTGGACCAGAGGTGCTACACCAGAGCCCATCAACTCCCTCATTTATATTTCATTAGTGGAAATTCTGTCTAGTCTATTCACCAGTCCACCATAATACAATACCCCACACCACAATACAAGCAGTGTTAGTGGTTTCAGAAAGGATTCAGATCCTCACTTTAAACAGGTTTGTTATGTTGCAGCCTTATGAGACAGTTGATCTTAGGAATGTCCTGACCAAGACTTTTTGTCTTCGATACAAGACTTTTAAAGATTTAAATAATTTTTACAGCACAAGCTTGCAGATTAGATGAAAGTACATTAATTAAAATCTGTCACATCTTGTGGTTGACACCTCGGCAGCTCTACTCTGCAGCAAAGATCTGTGTTCATTTTGTTCCTTAAGATGTTTTTTTTTTCAACAGAGAAAAAGAAATGCCAAGAAAAAGCATAATTTTCTACATCTAACAGCCCTGTGTTGTCATGTTGTGTTAGAAGTGTAGCACTGCTGCTCCAATACTTTCGAAAGGCAACAAAATCCTGTCTCTACCAAAGAGATATATTGAAGCTCCAGAGCTATAAATTCAGTCACTCTGTTGATGTCTTTTACCTTTTGTCATAAAAAGCAATAATTTTACTCATCTCTTTCAAAGACCTCCAGACGCAGCAAACTGTTGGGGGATGGTAAGAATTGTTCTGAAATTTAACTTGAGTATCAGAGTTAGTTTAAAGTTCAGCAGCTTTTCCAGAGCATAATCTCAAAGGACCTCCCTGCAGAGCTCAGAGACAGCATAGTTGTGGGAAGACTACAAAACTATTTGTGATATTCTGAAGGTTCATCAGGGTTCAGTGGTCTCCATTCTCACATGGAATAAGTCAGACAGAACCAGAACTTTTCCAAGATCTGCTTGCCTGGTCACACTGAGCAAAGGAGGAAGCAAGGTCTTAGTGTGAGAGGAGACTTGGTTGATCTCAGTTTCATCTGTCCAAAGAATGTTCTTCCAGAACTGTGATGGCTTTTGATGAATTTATCTTCAACATGGAAATTATTCTACCATCATCCACCACTGTTGTCTTCTGCGGGCGTCCAGGTTTTTTCATTGATGAGTTCACCAGTGCTTTATTTCTTTCTCAGGACCAAACTGTAGATTTTGCCACTTCTAATATTATAGAAATTTCTCAGATGGGTTTCTTCTGCAGCTTAAGGATGGCTTGTTTCACCTGCATGGAGAGCTCCTCTGACTGCATGTTTTCTTCACAGCAAAATCTTAAAAATACAAGCACCACACCTCCAACCAACTCCAGGCCTTTTATCTGCTTCATTAAGAATGACAAAAAGGAATTGCCCACACCTGGCCACAAAATAGCTTTTGAGTCAATTCATCCAATTTTAATGTAGATACCCTCAATTGAAAGCTGAAAATCTGGATTTTATGTCCATGTCCATTATATAACTATAACTTAAATATGTTTTAGTAAACAGGTAAAAAAAAACTTTGTGTCAGTGTCCAAATAGATATGGACCCAATTGTATGTTCCTACCATGTACCAACCAGTGTCGGTATAAACACAACCTGCGACAGGTTAAACAGTATATGTTCCTACCTTTGGTACCTCCTGCGGCCCCCAGATGATAAATGGCTCCTAGAATAAGCCAGACTGCCTTCTGTTCTTCCCCAGAGATGCCCAGCACCTTCATGGCTGCCTGGAGCTTGGTGAACTGTTGGGAGGCCCGCTGCTTGTCTTCAGGCTGAAAAATGACATCGGATCAGAACCAAACCATACAGAAAACATGGGAAATACATAGATAAGTAAATAAAACCTGTTTTCCCTGTGAATACCTTGGAGAGTGGATGGATCCCAAAAGCACTGTTTTCTGCAAGTTGGTTCAGGTGCAGCTCAGTTCTGGAGGAGAAGATAAGTCACAGCAGTCTCATTAAATGTTCTGGTTTAACAACAAGTTCCACAGTGTATGTAAACATTTGGTCTCATCTGTACAAGTATTTCAGTGACATATTTTATACTGGTTAGAATGAATTCCTCTACAGTCCAACTGTGGCACCTGCTGGTGTAAACTGGTATCTACACATGAGTCATTTTAATCTTTAAGACATCAGAAAACAGCTGGAACATGGCAGTAATATGTGCACTGGAGGACTTTAAGACATAAGATCACTGATCAACACACGTATTTTGTAAGGTACTGATTATAAGTCAGCAGCTACACAAGTGAAGGCAGAACATAAGTTAGAGCTGCAGAAAGAAAACCACACTTCACTGTGAGGAGATACAGTCCTCTAATCTGTGGGAGTATTTAAAAAAAGACAGGTGGAAGAGGAGCACGGGCTTCAGGTCATTGTGTGAGTTTGAAGTGTTCACAAATGAAGCTTTAGAAAGTGTCGTCAAGACCACTGTCAGAGATGCAGACAGACTCTGGACCCCTGGGTCGTCACCAGCCTGAGCATGGCAGATAGAATACCACTGTTGAAGAAAACTCAGATTAATCTGGACAAGAGATTTCTAAATGGCATGCTGAAGACTCCAAGCTGAAGTGTCTCTGCAGTGGTGGTCATATTTTACAGACAAAGGATGAAATGAAGGCTGCAAAATGTACAGAAATCCTGCTGACCTCAGACTGTTGTCGGCTCCAGCCATCATATAGTAAAACACGTTGAACGTGGACTCTGCTTCAGGTCTTCTGCTCACCCTCAGTTTCTCCAGCAGCATGGTCTATGCAGGACAAAACAAGTTTCTTACAGAACACGTCTCACAGGCCAGGTGCAGCTGAGCAGATCTGTCAGGTGTGTGATACCTGGATGGAGGCAGAGGCCACCTGACCCGCCTGGTCAAAGTCCAGAGACACCACATGAGAGAAGCGGCTGGCGTTAGTGTTCATCGCTGTGGAGCTGCTCCCAAAAGCCTCCAGGATGGTGTAGACAGCCTGCCACTTCTCAGCTGTTTAACCATGGAGGAGAACAATCAGATTATTAGCTCAGTTTCCTGGAGTAAGATGAACGTGCAACAGAAGAAATCCTCCCTTATGTGTGTCATTCACTATAAAGGAGTTACAGTAACTGAAGTGTCCCAGCATGACTTATAGGCTGTGTCCAAGTTCAGAGGCTGGGTCCTTCAAAAGGACCCAGTTTGTTTCAATGTTTCACAAATTAATGCTCATAATTTGATGTTTATACTTTGCATGTTTGCATAATGACAAGAATCATTTAGTTAGTCTGTGATTTAATCAGTAATCTTTGATTAGGCGTTTTAGAGTTTGTTAGGCTAACAATGTGTGTTTTGTTTTGGTTTACTTTGAATTGAGTTATGATTGTTCTTAGACAATATATTAATGAATTAGTCTTTGTTACATTGAAATGAAGTAGAGTATGTTCGTGTGTTATTCAGAAGTGTGAAGGAGTCGCTTCATCCTCCATTACAAGCAGGAAAAAAATCTCAGATCGACCCCAAATGAATTATGGGATATGGTGGACCAAGAAGGATCCATCGGACCCGTCCCTCAAATCGGGAAAAAGGAGGACGCATTTGTCAGCCGCATCAGAGGAGTCTCACCCTGGATTTACAGTAGATATGACTCCGCTGCACAGCGCCGCCGTGCGGAGCCACTGTAAATACTCTCATTGATTATAATGGTTGCGTATTTGCTGCAGAGGTCGGACAGGCAGTGGAGCGAAGACACATCTAGTATAAATTAGGGATCAGAATTTGGACAGCCTCCAGGGCAGCGCTGTGCCGTAAGTGACTGACAAATTCGTCCTTAAGAGGACGCAGCCCCTGAATTTGGACACAGTCATGGACACCATAGTTCTCCAAGCAAAGTTCAGGCACCAATACAGAAAACAGATACAGGTCCTCCTAAATGTCATGACATTTTATACAGAGCCTAACCCATCTAAACAGATAAATATGCTTCATCAGTTAAAGCATTTTAAATAAAACTGCACTCATTTAGACATCTATAGATGTTGGGAAGTTCCTTCTTTTGGAAAACCTACCAGAGAAGATTTTGCCTGTGCTTCCAGCAATGGAGACCAGGTACTGGACCAGGTGCTGGCAGTTGGTGGTTTTGCCGCTCCCAGATTTTCCCAGCAGCACAATGGACTGATCCTGGCGGGTGGTGAGCAGGTTCCTGTAGGCCGACTGGGCCACAGCGTAGATGTGAGGAGCAGTGTCCTCTTTGCGACAGCCTTTGAACATGTGCATCACCTGTCGGAGATCAAAGAATAAAGATCCTGGAGTGTCATGAAGCCCATGTGAGCTGGTCATGTTCCCTCACCTTCTCAGAGTACATGGAAGGTGTGCTGAGGGGGTTGATGACCACCATGTTGGGTCCAGCAAAGGAGTGGATGAGGTTCCCTCCGTAGCGCTGCCTCAGGCAGTGCATCACACTGGATTCATTCAGGTAGAGCAGTGAAGCCAAGTCTTCTGACCGATCGTATGATGGAGGGTTAGCCTGCACAGAGAGACAAACACAGCACACAAGCTGAAACCACTGCTGTTTTAGCCACAACACAGCTAAAAGAATGTTCACTGTGTAAGAAAAACATGTTCAAAATTAGAAGTCAGAATGAGTTTGCAGAAAAACAAGTTGATTCTCTTCCATATTTTTAATCAGATCTGAAATCTATCCATCCAATCATCCATCTGTCTGTCACGAGAATGTCAAGTGAATTCAGTGAAAAAGATGTGAAAGTTTTCAAACTCTTTGTTAGTTTTGTCCCAAACGTCGCTAAGGACAACATACACAAACACGTCAATTTAGTGTAATTCCAAAATTTTCATATTTTTGACAATTTTGTGTCTCAGATCAGTCACCAATAATACTAGCCTAGACTGTTTTTATAAAGCTGGAACTATATTTAAATGTATAGTACAGACCATAAGTTTGGACACACCTTCTCTTTCAAAGAGTTTACCTTTATTTTCATGACTATGGAAATTGTAGATTCACACTGAAGGCATCAAAAATATGAATTACCACATGTGGAATTATGTACTTCACAAAAAAGCGTGAAACAAGTAAAAATATGTCTTATATTCTAGATTCTCTTTCATAGCATTAGTTTCGTGTCTCACTATGGGGAACGCCTCTGGCGTGACCTCGTCAGAAGCTTAAATATTTTTAAGCCAGCCCTGAATGGCTGGCACCAGTGACGTCTATGTCAAGAGGAGCTCAGACACTCTTCCTATAAATAGGGTTGACATAGCGTCAGTCATCTTTCAAAAATCTCTTCTCGCTTCTCACAGAAGCCTTTAGACAACTGTACCACTGGGCAAAGCTAAACTGTCCATCGATCGGGTGCACAGCTCGGTCACAGGGCGCTTGTTTCCAGCCATACGGTTTTCCACTAGCGTGGGAAAATAGCAATACTTGTCTCAGTTAGTTACTTAGCAAAAGTGCTAAGTAGCAATACTTAATGAATAAGAGTAGCAATACTTTTACTGGTAGCAATACCATATAGCAAGCAAGGAAATGGCAATATTTTCTTTCCCTCGTCCCTCTTACCAATTAGCTGTGCAAGCTTCTTGAAAGAGAGTTGGAAGACTGCTAATATGGCTACCGCGGGGAACACCGGTGTGGTCAAGGACGGCCGCAAACTCTGCCCCTGCGGCGGTAAATTTTCCTCATGGGACACTCACCCCATGTGTGCGGCTTGCCTGTGCGTAGCCCACGCTCAGGCAGCCTTAACCTCCACGCAAGAGTGTATTCACTGTGCCGCTTTTCCCCGCAAACTGTTTTGCCGCAGGCTAGCCCACCAGGTTAGCTTGTCTGGCGGAGACACAGGTCTTGTGCGGGCCGGCCACACCTCAAGCTGAAGCCGAGGTGGAACCACTCACTACACCTGTCCTGAGTTGGGCGGATGCACACCCCCAGCAAATGCCGCAGACATTCCCACTGCTACAGGCTGAGGAAATATGTGATGACCTCGCTATTTCACAAACTATCCTAGAGGCAGAGAGGGATGAGGATGGGGCAGAGTCGGAGGACTCGGAGCTCATGCTGTCAGACGACGATTAGGAAGACTCCATCGTCCTTGTTAGCCTTCACAAGGCTGCAAAGCCTCCCGCTGCGGAAGAAGACGGCAAACTGACGGCGCTTTGCCCCCTGGACATGCAGGACATGTGCAAACGTGCAGCCGCGAGGCTGAGCATTCCCTGGCCAGCTGTTCAGACGGAGGTTGTTAAATCTCAGATTGACGGGAAGAGGCTGCCGAAGTCTAAGAAGACCGAAAAGCACGTGCTGCCCGTTTTCCCAGAGCTCATGGATGAGATTGCAGCTACATGGAGAGACATGCCTTACAAGGAAAAACACCCCATTGCGGGGAGTTCACTGTTGGATTGTGAGTGGATGGAGGCTCACGGCTTACATCAGATGCCACCTGTGGAGCCACTGGTCACCAGCCACCTCCATTGGAAAACATCGCTTTCATCCACGGCCGCCTCCCTCCCTTTCAAGGAGGACCGTTTTCAGTCTAGCCTCACTGACAAGTGCAGCATCAGGGCAGCTGCCCTGTCCATAAGAGCCCTGAACATCTCTTCCATTCTGACGACATACCAGGCAGAGTTAGAAGAGGATATGACCGCTAAACCAGATAACACCCTCTGTAAAGAAATCTGCATCATGACGGATCACGTTCTCCGCCTCCACAAGATGGCGATACAAGCCACAGAAAGAGCCATGGGTCTCATGGTTCTTCAGGAGAGAGCACGTTGGCTTGGGCTCACCATCCACATCACAATGGCCACCGCAGAGTAAAAGTCTCTACAGCTTGCTCTCTAGCTCTTCGTCAGTGGAAGAGCCAAGGTTTCCTGACCCAGGGCATCCCTATGGGCACCATTTCTACCCAAAAAGTGATCACCACAGATGCCTCCCTGTTAGGCTGGGGTGCCACCCACGAAAGGAAATCGATAAATGGGAAATGGGGGGCTCACATGCGGTCAACTCACATAAATTGCCTAGAGCTGATGGCTGTTCATCTAGCTCTGAAACATGCTATTCCATCGAATTTGCGTTTAGTTGCACAATCATTTATTTTTCAACAGGACAATGACCCCAAACACACCTCCAAGCTGTGTAAGGGCTATTTGACCAAGAAGGAGAGTGATGGGGTGCTG
>JARVJO010000330.1:26129429-26142407 GCA_031762555.1 Cynodonichthys magdalenae | reverse complement strand
TCACATCTCACTGCACTGACCATGCTCTCTATAGAGAAGAATCTTGTTAAAACATCCCTGACTTTAACCAGATTCATGAAGAAATTTGCTTCTCAGTTACAGAAGGGCAAAATTTATGAACAAAAAATAAAACACTACATGACATTGTAATGCTGTTTTAATATTTTCATTTGATTAATAAATACACTGATGTGATACAACTTGTTGTTGTACATGTTTGATTGCTTTTTGAGATATTTCTATTTTGGAGTTGTAACAAGCTGGAATACGGAGCCCATCTGGTGACATGGTAGAGAAAAATATTATCACGTGGCCACGAGAACGCATGGCCATGCAAAAAAGCTAATTTTTGCATTCATTTAAATGCAGAGACTGTTGATTGTTAACAAGGACAAGTTTAAATTATTTTCATTTTTTTAATCTAGGATGAATTACAATGACATTCAAATAGGTTGCTGACCACATACACTGTCTGTATTCATGTAATACACTCATTTAGACATTGTTATGAGGGACTTGTACCTGAATGGGAGTATTTAAGTGAAAGATAAACCACATTCATTCATATTGTATGACATGACTGAACAGAGTTTTGTAACATTCAGGAACACAGCAAAAAATCAGTTTCCCGACACTCAACTATGGTTTTGAATGTAATCTCAAAAATATCCCAATAATCTTTGACAAATTAGGCTATACTTTTAGATTGAACTTCAAACAGTCCGCAGAAAATTGTCTCGTGGCCACGTGATAGTTATTGCATGGGAAGACGTTATTATCTTGTGGCATCGTGATAATTTTTTTTCTACCATGTCATCGAACAGGTTCCGTAAGAATGAAAATAAGCCAGCATGAAATAAGAAAAACAAATTTCTACTTACCTTTTTAAAAATGTATGGTGTAAGGTAAAAGTTGGCTGAAAAATAATTACTCAAGTAAAGTAAAGATAACCAAAATTTCTACTTAAGTACAGTAACAAAGTATTCGTTCTTAGTTACTTTATAACTAATAATACACATGGCTGTGTATGTACATGTCCTGTTACCAAGTTTCAATTCAGTTTAGCAGATACAGTATTTACTAAAATTCTATATAAAAATAACTGAGACTTCAACACATTCAAAATGAGACTGAGCTTTCTTTTTTGTCAAAGTTTGATGTAAAAGCACAGCAGTTGACTTACATTCTAGTCATTTCATCATTCTACTCAACAGTCACAGTGATGTCATATGTTGATCTGTGATGACACTGAAAACCTTTTTCTCTGGACTTCTGTCTGTTTAAATCAATTTGCAAAGGTAACAAATAAAATGCTTTCTCTATTCTTGGAGACATTTCTGGTCATGTGGTTAGGTGGTAATGTTGAGATATGCTCCCAGCCATGTTTCTCTTTTTGCTAAACTATAAAATAACTAAAACAGCCAAACATTCCTTACATAATGTGGATTTTATTTGTCTCAGTGGTAAATAATTCAAGCAAAATAACAATAAAAACTATAAAAGTGGGACAAAAATACTGAGACACAAACTGTAAACTTTTGAAATTATAAATTGTTTTTGTTATTAATTGCTGTGCTGTAAAGTGGAACTGTACAGCCGCGCTTTTATTTGTAGAGAAACAGGTTCTGCAGAAGAATGTGGCACAAAGAGCAGCAGCAGAGGAAAAATTGTAGCTCTGCAGAGAAATATTTATTCTGTTGAAGAGTTAATGCTGCCTGTCATCATCATGCACATGCAGATTAAACCCTGACTCCATACGCTCCTCTGAGAAACCCACAGCTGTAGTCTGTTTTCTGCAGCCACATCAGGACTGTTCTCCTGCCTGCTGGCTGCATCTTAACATGCAGGACCAACAGAGAACTTCTGATTTCTTTACCTTTATGTTCTGATCCGTTGTGATGAGAATTAGTAATGTCCATCAGGGGTGCAACAATACAGAAAATTTACAATTCGGTTCAATACGTTAGTCTTACGGTTCAACATTTTGTCTGTACAAAAAAAAAATGTCCATGCCCTTCTTAACTTGTAATTTATTGAAACTGATTATGATTTGTTTAACCTCAAAAGTAGTTTTTAATTAAATGTTGCTGAAACAATAAGTTTCTCAGTAGATGCTCAACAATGCAGACTAGCCTAGTCGAACACAAATCCACTGAGCCTTCAACACAGAATCTTTAAAAGACAAGTTGATAAAATAAAACTTAAAAACATGTATTGTTTGATACATAGTGTGTATTGAACGGTTTGATATAGATACATGTACTGTTGAACCCCTACATATTTAAACCAGAGTAAAGACCATCTATCTTCAGCCCTCAGCACCATGTGACTCAACCTGTCTGGTAAACAGCTTTAATATCTGAACATCCATGAAACCAGACTAATCCAACAAGTAAAATGTAAACATCAGGTTTTATCTTTTTAAAATGTGAAGTGTGAAGATAGTGAGCAAAGCTGCAAAATAAAATAATATTCATTATTTCATGTTGCAGAGTTAACAGCTTCCACCATCGGACCAACGAAGATAATAAAACTGGAACATAAGGTCACAGCATTTTGATGAAAATGATTCATTTAAAATGTTTGATTCATTTCTTTCATCTAAACTGATTTTTAAAGTTTTCACAATCAGGCTCCTTGAGACACCTTCGTCTCTTATTTTTGATTAATGAGGACTGAGGCAGCAGCACGGAGCTTTGGAGTCAACCCTCTGTCATTGAGGTAGTGCAGAGCTGAATGTGTCTGACTCAAAGGTGTGTTTCCAGCTGGCTGCAAGACGAACAGACACCGCAGGACGAACAGACACCACAGAGCTCTGGGTTAGACCTGCTCCTCTGCTGCAGACCCCTGTAGTCCCAACTCAACTCAGTCTGTGGTTCAAGCTGCAGGTGAGAGAACCTGTAACCACTGCGTTCATCACCAGCAGTGTCTCATCAGGTGTTAATGAACCGACTCTGACACAGATCCAATTGGATCAGCTGAGCTTTAAAAGTATTGATTATTCAGAGACATTTATCTGTAAATATATACAATTCAATTCAAAAATACTTTATTGATCCCAGAGGGAAATTAGGTATTGAACGTCATCTTCAGGTGAGAAACATGCTGGAAACGAGACGTTTAAATGAAGCCAGAGCTGCTGGATTTTGTCCTGGACGTCTCAGACCTTAGCTCTGCCCACTTCACATGACTATAAGAATTACCTTGACATGTGGTGCTCTGTGCGTGTTGGCTGATTAGGTTCAGGTGTCTTCCAGCTGCTCAACCAAGACCTGAAGGACCAAAGTCCTGAAACTGGTTTGTCTTCAGACACCTAGACCTTTAAAACCATCTAAAAACACTCACAATATTTTGGCAAAAAGTCTTTATTGAAACTAGAAGCATGAGAAACCTTTACAGGACTAGACTGTTCCAGAACTTGACATTCAGATTCTTCCTGAAGCAGAACTGAAGACCATCAGAGAACAGAAAGCTTTGGCACCTGCAGGGTCTGGACTTACTGCAAAGAAGGACTGAGCTCTGCTCTGGACCCGGACCCAGAAGAACCTGAACTTGGTTCTTAATACTGCGAGTTAAAGAGACACTGAAGCAGATTGTACAGTAGTCTGGGCTTTAACAGTAAAATAAGTTTCACATTTAAAGGTGGGCAAAAAGCCAAAAAACCCACCCCACCTCTAAAAAAAAACTTATCTAAATGAGAAGCAGAGAGAAGCCAGCTGATGAGACGGTTTTGGATATAATTAGATCAAAACTGCAGACAGAGTCTTATATGAGTGATTACATCTAAAACCAGGGGTCAGATATGGGTTCTAATCCAGAGGGGCTTCTCCCAGCCTGTCATGAAGCTGGGAGGAGCCCCTCTGCTTATGTTAGAGGGTCTTATTATAGGGTTTTCATGTTGGGTCATGGAGCTGCTCACCTCTCTGACAGCTCAGTTTGTTTTTTCTCTAATAAAATCTTCTGGATTATTGTCCTGCATCGTGTCTGAACTGGTTTGGTGCAAATACTGGGTCAACAGTTCTTAGATCTGACCATAAACATAAAACCCACGTAGCAGCAGGTCTGCCCTCAGCCCCCCCAATACAAACAATAAAAAGAAACATTCAAAGCAAGCACCACTGCAGAGCCTCTCCAATAAGTGCAACAGCCGATTCAAGATCCAGCTTTACTGAAGCAGACAGTCCAAGTACTGCAGAGAGGAGGAGACGGACCACAGAGTCCACATCTGGACTGTCCAGGGTCAAATGGCCTCCGTCATTTACAAAAGTACATAGAAAAATATCTATTTACAAAAAGAAGGGGGTGGAGGCTCAGTGTGGACAGGAACCTGAAGCCTAACTCTGGGCCTGGTCTCAGGAAAATAAAGGATTCATTGGTTTTCAGCTGCTGGCTCAGATCACCCTGTAGGTCAGGTAGTCCTTCAGAGGTGTAGGAATGGCCAAAGCCTCCACCTGCTGGGTTGTCCGCACCCTCCGCAGAGCCATCCTGCACATGTGCTGCAGGCTGGCAATGCTCCGAGGACACTCCCAGAAGTGCACATTCCCGTCACGAGTTCTAAAAAAACAACAAGACAAGTTTAAACCAGGCTGGAAAACAACAAGAGAGAGAGACAGAAAGAGAAAGAGAGAGAACACTTCTTACCCAGCAGCAAGAACACTTCCTTCTACAGAGAAGGCACAGCACAGGCCGTTAGGCAGGGAGGCGATGGCCTGAGGAGCTCGTTCCTCAATACTCCAGAACCGGACCAGTCTGAGCGGGACCACAAACCAACAGTACAATCAGAACTTGAATATAAAAAAACTGGGATATAAGCAGGAATAACAGAAGATCTGCCTGACTCTCAGACAGACAGACACATTCAGATAGACACATGCAGGAGTTTATTTGGTTTTGTTTTCTCTGAGGTTCTGGTTGTTTCTTAGAAACTTAGGTTCAACCTGGCACAGATCACCAGAGGCAAGACAGTTCTAGGGGCGGTGCCACAGGGGTGTTGGCCCCAGCTGAAATCTGATTGGCCACCTGAAGTGCTCTGTCCTGTCACTGATCTGATCTTTGTCCTGAAAGTGATAATAATGGGTGCAGTTCCAAGTCCTAATGCTAATGAGTCAAATAAGCAAGTCCAGCATGAAATCTTACAGAAATCTTCTCTTAAGAAGATTTGAACAATAAAAATACTACATTTCGTTGCTTTGTACTTGTGACAATAAAGTTGAATTCTATTCTATTCTAACAATCCTGCAGAAAAAGTCTTTCAACTGACAAACAATGGCTGAATTTTCTCACCTGCTGTGTGTTTGAGAGTATTTTGTCTTTGTACAGAATAAATGCATATAAAAAGAATCTACTGGGCAAGCATATTTTTATTTACATTACAAGTGTCTGAACATGTGTGATTGGTTAAATGTATACATCTTAAATATTTGGCCCCTCTATAAATATTGTGGCCGCTGCATGGCCCCTTACTCAGACAAATCCTAGCCCCGCCCCTGACCAGGGGATCTAAAAGTAGCATCAGTAAGAGTTTGAGCCCACCTTTAAAAGTCAGTCCCACCAGTAATCTAACAAAGCATCTGAGGTGTGACTACATGTCTGCACACACAAGACTCTACAGAGTGAACAGATTGTGTCCCTACAGATGCTTCCTGCTTCCATGTGTTCCCTCTTTACACATGAACAACACATGACAAACAACTGCTGTGCTTTAACATCTGTGTTACATGATCACCTATCTGTTCACCCTGACCTAATCTGTTGAAATGAAAGCGTTTTAAAGAAAACTGAACAGCCCATAAACAGGTTAGACAGAGAAAAAGGAACGTTGTGTAAGTGACCCAGCCCCTACCTGTCGTCTGTAATACTGGCGATGTGGCGGCCATCAGGGCAGAAACTCACAGAGCGAACCCAGCGGTCGTTTGCCCCTCCAGCAAATATGGGTGAAGGAGGGGGGAAGAGATGTCTGGAGAAAGAAGACAGCAGGATTATCTGGATTATTGACCTGACTGTATCAAATGTTCCCTCTGTCAGACTCTTCACCAAATAACCCCCCTTTAAGCAGCTGATCCTGAGGGTAGCGTAACGCGTTAATAATCAGCTGAGTGGAAACTCTGCTGAAACTAACCTCACTGAGAAAAGCTTCATACTGTGTCCAATAAACTCTTTTCCCCAACCTTAAAATGCATCCAACACTGTCTCATATTGAACAACAGACCCAGACAACTGCAGCTGATTATTGTTTACAACCTAGAATCATTTATTTATAAGTAATATACTTACATAAATACTCTGGCTTAATGCTCTCTTGGCTGAACATCTTTAATGCCAACTCTTATTCTTACCCCAGCTCCAGAAGGATGGTGGCCTTGTGGTGGTCCCACACAATAACTCTGGTATCGTATGAGGCGGTGGCCAACAGTGCTCCATCTGGTGAGAACTCACAGGACACCACATCATTGTGGTGTCCCTCCAGCTTCTGTATTAATGTGAACTTATCCATATTCCACAGTAACACCTGCAAGTGGAAGAACAGAACTGTTATAGTTCATGAAATGACTCAGAAAACAGATTGATGGTTTAGATTATTATTATCTAGATAAAATCAACTTTAATTAAAAAGAATTACAGAATAATTAAACAGTTATGCTCAGAATATGCTCAGTGTCACTATAATGCTGTATAATTTATAATGGACACAAACAAAAATAACAACAAACAACATGCTATACACCAGCAAGACTACTGTCATTAATTACAGTTAAACACATCTTTAACTATTTATCAATAGAAAATCTACACGATCTTTTTTAGATTTATACATGTTTTAACAGGAAGTTAAAACTCTATGAGTACTAGTAATTTAACAAACGTGAACAAAACAATAGAGAAAAAACAAGTAGAAACTTAAAATAACATAAAATTACTCCACTGGTTTCCCCTTTCAGAGTTTTAGTTCAGTGTGTTTACAAAAGCCTCACATCTCCAGCAGAAGCCTACGGAGAGAGACAGATACTGCAAGAGAGAAGCATATTTTATGGCCAAAGGTCTCACACCCCTGGCAAAGTACACAAGTACACATACACACACCCATACAAACACAGACACACCCATACACACACAGGTAAACATGTGTAATAAAAGAGTTTTCTGTTAATGTTAAACTTGAATATTATAGTTAAATAGTTAATCAGTGTTTCTAACTAATGGGATATTTCATTTTTAAACAAGTATTTATTATTTTCTTTCAGTTTACAGTAAAAACAAAGAGCTGTCTGTGCTGAGTTCATGACGTGTTCTTATCATCATGTGCTGATCAAAAACTGACTGCAGACTGACAGTAACCCTATTGTTAGAAATATTTTAAAACCACGGGTGTAACGGTACACAAATTCATACCAGGCTGTCCCAGTACACACGTTTGGAACAAGTACTTTGAAGTACACAACTAATACATGAGTCACAGTTTTATTTACCAGCATTCTGCTGATAGCCACAACAAAAAGAAGCAGAGGAAGATAAAGTTTTAACAGCTGCTTCCTGTTAGGCAGCCAACACTAAGAGTGAAGTCAAGACGAGTGGGAGAGTGGGTGCTGTAATCATGTCATTTTATTTTATTATAATTATATGTGTGAACCACGTGTTCTGATCAAACATCATTTAAAACGGATGACCCTAAATATTAGTGCCACCCTGACCTTGACAGGTCTGCCAGCCAAAGGTTAGTATGTTTACGATGAGTTAAGCAACTTTTATGGTTATTTTGATTTTTTTAACGATTCAACATTCAGTAACACAGAGTCACAGCTCACTGGGAAGCATGTTGGTAGTTCAGAATAACTAACAGAACAGGTCTGTCTGATCCAATCAGCTGAGTGGAAAACTTTATGATCTGCAGAATCACTGAGGACAGAACAGAGCTGTAGTATGGCAGGCAGTTAGGTCAAATAATCAAAGCTTTGAAAATTTGTGGCAGGCTGATTGTGTAATTATGCATATATTTAAGCACGATGGATCAGTGGTTAGCACTGATGCCTCACAGCAGGAAGGTCCTGGGTTCGATTCCCAGTTCAGACCTGGGGTCTTTCTGAGTGGAGTTTGTATGTTCATCTCATGCTTGTGAGGGTTTTCTCTGGTTACTCTGATTTCCCCCACAGAACAAAAAACATGAGCAATAGGTTGTATTCAGGTTCAGGTATCCCTTGCAAAAGAGATCTCTGATCTCAGTGGGATTTGCCTGGTTAAAAAAAAGGTTAATAATAATAATAATAATAATAATAATAATAATAATAAAAATAATTTATTTAATATCACTAATCTCAACCATGTAGTTTTCATAGTAGAAATCAAACAATAGAAATGTTAGCTGTGAGTATTTCACATGTATTTATCTAATCATCACAAGATATCATTCAGTTCCGTCACTTTTTGTTTTGTTTCGAGTCAAGGACAACATAACTGAGGCAAACACTGCTGACTCCTCCCTACCAGAGTAGGCACTCATTTCTTTTTCTTGGACTGAGGCTGTACCAAACTGTGACTGAGGCAGACCGTTACACCCATAGTTAAAAGATACAAAGTAAAACCTGACAGCTGCTGTAGAAAGACCTAGAAGCTGCTGGCTAATGCTAACAGAGGGGAGTGACAGGTGAGTTGTTAAAATTCTGGCTCGACTGTGTTTCATTACCAGCTACTGGCAGCATGACTCAGCAGTTTACGCTACAATAAGAATGGTTAAAGTTGGTGATAAGATGGAGCTGGAGCTGAGATGGAGATGGGGATGGAGTGTTTTACCATCAGTTTAATGACATTAATGCATTTTGAAGCTAAACTGGATAAAATAAATAGAGGAACTGCAACAGCAGAGGTAGACAGACATGGAGCAGCACCTACGTACAGATTGACCTTGCGGGTCAGGTGCCAGGCTGACCTTGGCCAGGCCTTTGGGCATGTGCACTGTGCGTCCATGGTTTACACCGGCTGCTCAAAATGTCAGCGCGGCGCTCCTTTCAAAACCAATCACACACTGAGCTCTGCTACCACCTGTGACAGGGAGAGCAAGACACACAGTGTAGGGACACAGAGCCTGACAGAACTAGCACCATGTACACACTGAGTCTGATCTACAGCTAACATCATCCAGAAACATGTCAGCCTTATGGGCCTGTCTCATGGCAGTTAAGTCAACATTAGATACTTGAAATGCAGAAAATCTAAAGCAGCTAATAATTTATAATTACTTTGATTTAGTCTCTCCCACTTCAACAGAGTCTTTGTGATATTAACCCATTAATGTGCTATGACACTTCAGAACACAGCTCATGTGTTGTTCACAGCAAACAGAGCCAAACAACTACAGGCAGATAAATCAGGACACTGAGCAGTTGGTTTCTGGGTGAAAATGGGAGGGCACGAAAGGTGGACACTTTTACAATTTGAAGGCTGATTGAGCTTCATTGTAACAAACAACTGCACGAAAGCTTCTAGCAACTCTTCACAAAAACAGAATGAAACTAAAAAGTAAAAAAAAACTTGAATACTTACTGCTTTGCCTGCACCAACGGAGCACAGGATGGAGGAGTCAGGGGAGAAGGCGCTGCAGTGAACCCAGTTCTGATGTCCTTGCAGAACCTTCACCATGTTACCTACAACACACAAATGAGCTTTAATATTCTAAAAAACTACATAAGTCATCATATAGAGCTGAGCAGGATCAACACACATCTGCCCAATAAATCACAAGAATAAAGGACATTACAACAGTTTCAGTTCAAATGACTTTGGTCCTGGATGAAGAAACCAGGAGGGTTGATCTAAATCAGCGCTCTGCAGATACCAACAAGTTCATGTTCAGTAGGGTTGTAGTTTGTTAATTATCTCACAGCTACATCCTGTGGTCTTTCTCTGAAAGACTGTATTTTTAGCATAACTGAGGCTAATTTCTAAAGAGAAAACAGAAACAAAAGTTTTTCTCATGTTTCACAGTTTAATACATCAGGACTGACTGCAAACATGTTTTAAAATATGTCAAGTCATTCCAATAACAGAAAACAGCACTGACTTGCTTTGTGTTTAAGATTCATCAAAAGGTATATAAAAGTAAAAACATGTCTTGTTGTGTAAAACCATCAAGACAACAGTTTACAATACTACTATTCATAATATAAACAAACTACAGCATTCTATATATTTATTTAAAAACTTTTGTTGCTCTGGACATATTTTTATTAGTGACAACAGGGGTTAAAATGACCTCTGACCCTGAAGTCTCATACTGAACAACGGAAACAAACATTTCATTAACTGAACATGATAAACATGTTCACACAGAGTCAAGTGTCAGCTCTCCTTTAAAGGTAGGCACTTACCATCATCTTTGAGGTCCCACACACGAAGGGTCTTATCTCTGGATGCAGACACCAACATCAGACTGCCATCAGGAGCAAAGGTCAGGTCTCTCACAACATCAGTGTGGTCCATCAGGTTCAGCAACAGTTTTCCTGCAGCACAGAGGTCAAATGGTACAGTTAGGTCCAGATCTATTTGGACAGAGACAACATTTTCTTAATGTTGGTTCTGTACTTTACCACAGTGTATAAGATTTTTTTTTCTTCTTTCTGCTGCCGTTTTATTTCATTTCATTTTTTTTGTTTTGTTATTTATTTATTTTTGTTTCTTTTGTTGTGTACAGTTTTTGTTTGTTTTAAATGAAATGAATAAACCACTACTACTACTACAGTGAATTTGAACAAAAAAATTCAGATGCAGTTCAGACTCTCAACTTTAATTCAGTGGGTTAAACAAAAATGATTGCACAGAAATATGAGGAACTAAAGCATGTTTTAAAACACAAACCCTTCATTTATGAAATGCAGACCAATCGGTTTGGTTGCCATCACACTGCCTCTGGTGTGTTTGATGTGTGTGTACAGTTAATGTGGTATGTTTTGGATCATGTGCTGTACCACGCCTTGTCGTACTTTTTTCTGCATGTTTTCTTCACAGCAAAATCTTCCAAATGGCTAATCTGCTCTGACTGAACAACTTCAGAATTGACATGCTAACAAATAGCATCCATGTTTAGCTACTTCTGTAAACACCATGCTGAATGTGACTTCCTGTCTTTTTCTGTTCATGCGGGTTGCGTCAGCGCTGGAATCCTGTGTTGTTAGCAGCTAATGCCCTTCCTGCTGAGGCTGACAGCAGAGGAGAAGCAGGTAGCGAAAGGCAAGACAGGAAAAGATAGCTTGTTTTTTCCAAACAACGCAGCATGTGTTGTGTCTGAACTGGTCATGCTCCGGCATTAACGATACTGTTAGAGCTGGAGCTCATCCATCCGGTCAGAATTAATCATGTGACACCAGGGCTGAAAAGATACTGGGTTTCGGTACTATCCCTAACTAGGAGGCTCGAGTCATCTTAATGTGAAAAACCCTGGAGTCAAATCAACCTTTCAGTGGCTCACAGCATGACAGAAATAATTATATAGGATAATTTTAAACATAAATGCAACATTTATTCAGCTGGATTGTTGACTGATAAACAAAGATGATGACAATCAAGTCAAGAGCTTTCATTTTACCACCTCTCTCTGTTTTAAACTAACAAAGCACAAGAAAATGTGTCCTCACCAGTGTAAACATCCCAGATCTTGATGCGACCATTGTTCAGGCCCGTTGCCAGAAGTAGCTGGTCCTGCCCAAACTTAAACCGGTGCCATCCAATGTTGACACAACGACTCTGCTTTTCTGGCACAGAGGAACCGAAGGCCAAGCCCCACACAATGTCACCGCAGTCTATTGTGTGTTCACGGGGCTCTCCGGACACGGGAACTGTCAGGCTGCCATTGCTGTTCTGACGGGATAAACGCCTGGGGCTCGATGGGTTGGTGCCCTCTTCACCTTGACCCACTGAGCTGAAGAAACAACGGATGAGACAAAAGTCATCAAAACAAGTGATGGGTAAATAATGCACAAGGAAAAAGACAAACGTTTATTGTTATGTGTTTTTTATATTAACAATGTCTTTTACTGTCTGAGCAAATTAACTGTGAGGAAGCCAGATGATTTAATGGAAGCATGAGTAACAGACAAAAAGAGTTATAGGTTTGAGGAACAATAAACACGTGTTTAAGATCCAATCTGTCAAAAAACAAACATCTTATAAACTCTGATTTTCACCAAGTGTGATTCATCTAACACGTGAAGCAGGAAATATCTCCAAAAGATAATGTTCCACTTCATTTGGTCAATAAACTAAGAAAAAACGTAAAGCAAGTAACGAAAGTACACACTCACATTGTGTTCTCAATAAAATGTATCATTTTATATGGACAGACCAAACACCTGTGTGCATACTTGAGTTTGCAAAATTGTAAATTTAAATAAAAATAAAGTAGACCAAGTAACTGAATGTTAATGTTGGGAATAGAAAGCCTTATATGACTGTTAACGTCAAAACCCTGGTCATAACAAAGAGGTTTTAGTTGAAACTTACAAGTTGGTCAGGCATTTAGTCCATGGAACGAGCCGGACGATGCGATGACCCTGAGACCAGGCAAAGTAGGAACCATTGGGTGCGAAGGCTACAGTCCAGGCCTCACGCCCAGACTTCTGGTCAAATGGAGCAGCAGGGACCAGGAGTTCACCAACAAACTTAGCCTTATCTGATAAAATGATAATAAGTTAGTAAGACACACACAGTCCAGATGGGTGATGGTTAACATCACAACACAAAACCTGCACATATTATATATTAATAATATAATAAATTAATTCTAATTAGTCTCTTGACTAATTACTTTAAAACTGACACCAACACAGGGTTAAATATGCTGAGATGCTTCAGCCAGTTGATAAACAACTGTACTGGCAGACATTGAAACCACTTGGACCTCTGTGTAGATGTGATCTTTTTTCCTTCTTTTGAAGCAGATTTAGCTGTTTATTTCTTTTTTATATATATATATAAAGATCTGGACTAAAAGAT
>JARVJO010000330.1:26098833-26120448 GCA_031762555.1 Cynodonichthys magdalenae | reverse complement strand
TTATTATTTGTTAAATTTGTTAATTGTCTGAATTTGTCTGAAATAAATTTCATTCATTCATTCATTCATTCATTCATCTTGACAAAATGGCTGACCAATCCAAATCAACATTGATTCTAAAATTACTTTTTCTGTCATCCCTGTTCAAGCAGCTGAAAACTGCACGAGTTGACCATTATGGTTAAATGAACTAGGATCTCTGTTATCCACTGCAGCTTGTCCAAAATGGACACGCTTTAGACCAGGTGCTTTGTTTGAACCTGGTCTAGCCCAGGTGCAAACAAACTGTGATGTCATCACAGAGAGAAAGGTCTAGAAACCATCAAACCCTTGTTAAGAAACTACAAGAAGAAGCATGGATATTTGAGGAGTAACATAAAATTATGAAAACAATATGCCCTGTAAGGCTAACTTTCAACTGGTTAATTGCTGATAACGCTTCACTGTAGGAGAGTTAGGAGGTTTTTTTTAAATTACTCAAATGCCAGTGTTTATCTCTCAGGTGCTTTGCCAAGTTTGTAGTGTTGTCTTTTATGCTGGCTCTCCAGCACAGCTGGCATACAGGTTGAGCAACATTCTTGATCTGGCTGTCATTAGACTATTGAAGAAGGCTGCAGAGACTGGACTCATGACTGGACCTACTTGTCATGTTAGGATGGTTTTAGGCCTGCAGCAGCTCAGTGATTATTTCAAAGAGCTGATCAAGTTATTTGCTGTGTTTACCAAGTGTGTCTAGTTTAAAATAACATTAAAGGAATGCATATCACCCACCACTGTTCATGCCACAGTTTTAGACGGAAAAGTGATAGTTACTTCTGTTTTTGTTGAAAATATTAATTTTTTTCATCCGGTTGACAGAGATTCTTGAGTTTAATGTTAT
Organism: Cynodonichthys magdalenae; assembly: GCA_031762555.1. Classification (NCBI taxonomy): domain Eukaryota; kingdom Metazoa; phylum Chordata; class Actinopteri; order Cyprinodontiformes; family Rivulidae; genus Cynodonichthys; species Cynodonichthys magdalenae. The sequence goes on along the minus strand of JARVJO010000330.1, from coordinate 26,119,568 downwards.
GTCATCTTGTGTGGGGCTTGAATCTTGAAGTAAGTTGATCATGTCTACATGGCATGTCCAACCAACAGAGTACTTTCTTTAAGTTTCAATAAACCATGTTCATTGAGTCATAAACTTTTACAACAGTAAACTAAAACACACAGGCACACACCCCAAAACATTATAACACTTCAATAAAACAGCATGTTCGGTCTTCACGTGTTGTTCTTCTGGACCATGTCTCCAGTATTTCAGTAAATGTTGACAAAAGAAAAGTTTTTAAATGGAACTGGAACAGAATGTGAGATCTAGACAAGTACAGACATGTACATCTGATCCTGGACTACGTGGACACCAAAACTATTGAACACTAGTATTCTGTTAAAACCCCTGGCTTTTCTTGGACCATCACATAAATAATGACCTCCTGTATGTTTATAATTTACAAATACAAGTTTTATGGTCTTTGTTCACTTCATCAAGTCTTCAAGTTTTACAAAAGCACGTCTATTCTTTTGTCTAATCACTGTAAGTCTGCATAATGTACGGATATATTTGGATTGATAGCTGAATGGATGGATGAATAGTGAACATGCAGGCGGGCACGTACACCCGGGCGGAACGGACTAAATCGGTGTGGTAAGGAACAGAAACTCTGCGAAATCACATCAAGTAAAAACACAAGTCACTACCAAAAAAAAACAAACAAAAACAAACAGCCCAGCGTTACCACTGTCCATCTTCTACACAAGACTAACACATGAAATTAATGAATTTAATAATTGTAAACATATTTTAACCTATAGACACCGACTCGCTGCCAGGAAATGGGCCAGCGCTCTGAAAACAGTGCTACGTGGACCTGTCCTCACATAAACGACACAAGTACTTACCTATATCATTCTCATTTACAGAGTCTGGGAAGCTGGCCATCTAAATAAGGGCACAGACCGAAGAAAAAACCAGCAAAAACAACAAAAATTAAAATAATTGAAGATTAAATTCGATTGCTGGAGAACAGCAGCAACGCCTTTACATCTAAAGTTAGCCGAATCCTTCCGCCGCCCGATTACGTCCAATAAGAAAATATAGTCCTCTTTAGTAAATCAAAGTCTTGTGAGTTAGCCTCCTTCAGACGTCCCTTTTTAATTCCTTCACAAAACACCCGCCAAAAACAAAAAAATCCGTAGTGTTCACACACTTTGATAATCCGCTTTGCTCAGTTACTACTACTGTAATGGCTGCTTGGTGACTACGCTTTTTTTTCATTCAGAAGGAGGTCCGGCCGAGGGAGGGGTACCATTAAACGTCACAGCTGTTACCATGGTGAAACAGTTAGCTCCTCCTGCTCTCTGGCCTCATCTATGCTCAGCTGTCCATCAACAAGCAGCAGCTGTGCTTTCTCTTCATTACTCCACATTTTACTTTTTCAACTCAGATTTTATCAAAGAAACTTCTAATTTTATTTTTGCTGCTGTGGAAAAATAATTTTCTGCAAGGCATGAAAGAATATTATATATAAATACTGCCCTTGTGTCTGAAAGGCAAACATTGGTGGAATAATGTTTGTTTTGTTTTTTCATAGCAAATTTCATGAACCAGAAGACAGATTTTTACTGAAACTCTACAACCGACTCACTTTTAGACTCAATGTGTTACATGTTTGTTATGTGTATTTGTATTAATCTAACATGATCTAACAGTCAACGTATGAGCTGAGGATGATTCTCAGCTACCACACCACATTATAGAATAATATCTATAAAAGTAACTGTGTAAGACCCACTTCTGTGTTTGTGTTAACCTATTTAAAGCTAGCTGTCGGACTGATGCTCACCTACCTGTGAGATTGAAGGAACGGTTCTGTTGGACATGTGAGGTCCTGTTAAAAGTGAGCTGCTATCAGTGTGGTTCCACAGTTTGGACAAGTCACACGGGAGCTAAAAAGGTTGTTTTTTCTGAACAGAAAAAAACTGTTTTGTCTTTATTGTTTATTAAATAAGTAGGGGCAGTTTTTTCACATTGACTGTCCTCCAAAAGGACACAAAGGAAGAAAACAGTTGAAATGAAAGGAATGTATAAAATGAGTTCCCCTAGCCACAATAAACATAAAAAAACAACAAAAATATCTACTGAGATGATCGGTCAGGATTTCATACTACACACAGTTAATCTATATTCATGAAATGACATTCATCTTAAAAAAACAAACAAGTTGTCGATCAAAACTAACTTTAGGCATAGAGTTAGAGGTGCAGAGTTCAGAGTCCAGAATCTCCACATTCATAGAGTCCAAAACAGTTCAGAACCGCTGTTTATATTTACAACATGTGCATTTTAACCAACTGTTACTGTATGTACACTGTACAGAGATTTACACCTAACATACAGAAAGAACCAGAACCAGCTGCATGATTGGGTCAGACAGAACCTTACAGTAGTCTGCAGCAGCTGATAGAACATGTTAGTTTGCAGCAGCTAGAATACATAGTTATAATCAGTGTTATAACACTGATGATCATGTTTTAACATGATCATCAGTGTTAAAATATAACTGGATTTAACACAAATATCAATTTATAATCAGTGTTATAACTGCAGATTATTATGTTATAATATGAGTGATCGTGTCAGTTATAACATGATAATCATTTGTTATAAAACAAATATCAATGTTATAATCAGTGTTATCACTGCTGATGATCATGTTATAACAAGGATGATCGTGTCAGTGTTATAACACGATAATCAGTGGTTATTAACCCTAACCTTTGTCTTGGTTCTTAGAACAAGTGTTTATGACAGGTTCACACAGGGGGAAGATGGGACAATATAAAAATCTCTAACATGTTCACTTTTTGCTAGTCTTAAAGTGGTAGTTCAGTTTTTTTATGTGGGTTTTTATACAAGCATTATGAACAATCAGGATCTTACCTGTTGTAGATACAGTAGCTCTTTGAATGGCTTCAGTTTGAAAAAATAAAGTTTAATTCTGACAGGATCGATGAGCTAATGACTAGTCTAAAAGTGGTCAAGAATGTCGATCCTGTCAGAATTAAAGGGTTAACCTTCATTTTGTCAAACTGAGGTTGTTCATCTATAACATGTGAGATGTTGACAGTTTATAATACACTCAGCCTGCATTTTAGGAAAATCTTTGAGAAAACAGCAGCGATGAAATGTGTGCTGAACATTCTGTCTGGTTTCATTAAAGTCATGTGACCTTTGACCTAAGGTCTGTCAAAGTCATTTAAACCAGGGGTCAAAATTACAACCTGGTCATGACCCAACCTCAAAAAGAATTTTAAAAAGTCAAATGTCTAATATCAGCTTATTCAAACTTTAATATATCTTATCATCAGAACCAACCAGATTTAGTTTTTTTACATTAAATGCCTAAAGTAATTTCTTAAGTCTTCTTTCAAATTGTTTTTTCTATAAAAAATTTTACCACAGCCCATCAAACATGTACAAATATACCTTCACTAAAAATTCAACCAGATTCAAACCAGCTGATGTGGATAACCTGAACTCACATAGACTGTAGCTCTGATGAGATCTGTTTGATTTGTGCAATTTGTCAGGACATTAGAGTAAAACTCCTTTGTGTGTTTTTTTAATTTAGCACAGAGAAAAGCTACTCAAACTGAAACAGCTGAGTGGAGGAGGAGATTCTTCAGGTCAACACCTCCACCTGTCCTTGACGTTTGATCAGCTCCTTCTGACACAAACTAATCAAACTTTCTCAGATTTAAAATTGGCACATTAGGGTGAGCTAAGCTCTTGTTAGACCCCAACTTTCCACAGAAGCTTTCTTCAAAGAACCGGGCCTTTCCTTAGGGATCTCCAGAAACAGGTTTGGGGATAAGAATGGGAGGACAGTACTCCGTGTGTTTTAATGATGGAGGGCAGGTGCACTAACATGCTCCTGTGCCTTTCATGGAAACATCTGGTTAAAACATCACACTTCAGTTTGCTGCTGTGAGTCTGTGATAATGGTTACCCCTCGACGAAGTCCATTTATACTTTCCAAACTGCTGTCGTGTTCAGAGTCCAGCCCACAAGGAGCTGACGTGTCCGAAGCAGACGATGTCCTGACTGATTGGTGCATATTTAGTGAGACAGAGTCAGTGAGATCACCAAGTCCTGGTGATACCTGACCCCTTGAAGTGCTGAAGTCCCCATGGGGCACCTCCCCAGTGGGTATCTGATGGGAGGGGAGGTACTGGCTCAGGTGGAAGTGTGGCCTGGCATGCTGATTCCTTGCACTACTGGAGTTCTGGCCAGTTTCCTTGGATGCTGGCAGACTAGCGAGTAGTGGTGTATAGGGTTCTGGATAGTCCTCGCCTGTGGGCAGCGGAGGTGGTACCTGGTCATGAAATTCTTCATGAGGAGGGGGATAGTCACTGTCCACGTCATAGCCTCCGAGGTAGTAGTCTGATTCCAGTTCATTGGGGGCTGCTCCAGGACAGGGGGCCAAGCTGGCCGGGTTAGAGCCAGGAGCTGCCTCGTAGTTTGGCTCTTCCTCAGTGTCTGACAGCCTTGTGTTTGGCATCCAGTCTGATGTGTCCCAGTGATAAGCTGCACAGTGAGAGGGAACATGGTTAGGAACAGTCTTAAAGCCAACCAGCTAGTCTTTTTAGTGAGGAGAGGTGCAGCTGGCATGCATTCAGGAAGATTAAACTTAATGGCATCAAACCAAGCGAAAAAAGGAACAACCTGCACAGAAAAGGGGTTAGCTTTCAGCAGGTTCATAACATGCATGACACCAGTCTTCAAGGGCTGCATGCTTTATGAAGACTTCAGACCACACAAGACATGTCCTGTGCAAAAGACTCAGTGAAATGAATAAATAAACAGCAAACATTGATCAAGTTTAGTAAAAGAAAGCAACAAGTGTAAATAAAGTAGCCCACAACTCAAGATATGAGTGAGATAATGAGGGCTAATAATGACAACAAATGGTATAAAGCCTGGATTACCTTGAAAAACAACGTCATGTTGGCTTTTTAAATATCTCCAAAAAACACATCTACAGAACTGCAGACTGTCATCTAACAAACCACAGCTGAACAGAATGCTGTCACCAGTCACTGCTTCAGATGCTGGTCACTGTTACAGAATACTAGGTTAAAAGCAGATTAACTATTACGTACATACTCTTACAGTGTAGACAAACAGCTGATCCAGCTTGTTGAGTCAGACTATTTGTTTTCGGTGACAGGTTAAAGAACAACTAGTTTCCTTTAGAACGTCATGAAAAATATATTTTATTAATGTTTAGTTCTGCAAATAGTTCATCCTGTTATCAGCAGCCTTTGGATAGGATGATGTAAAAGTAAACACTGTAACACATCACACGGACATACAGATGCAACTCTGTGGATACTTGTTAGCTTTGATGGAAGCAGCAGCAGCTAACAGTACAATTTCCTGTTTAATGTGAAACCAATGTAACAATGACCACTTTTTAAGACTGGCCCAAGTTAGGAAAGACCTGGGTGAAGATTTTCTACAGCTGTGTGTATATATATATATATACACACACCTAACCCTGACCACTTACCCTAAAACTAACTTCATAGGTACCTACCTGACCCTAAAACTAACCTAAACTCAATTCACACCTTAGTCTTAAACCAAACTCCCAACCAAAAAATGGAGTTCCACCATATTAGGAGCGGTCTTTGGTCCCCATTAGGACTACTGGTCCTGACAAGGTAGGTGTGTATACCAGAAACAGTCCTAAAAAGATAACAAAGACAAGTACACACACTCACCTCACTAACTGTAAATAGACTCCAGACTTCAGACTCACAGCTGACATAAACAAACCTCTGAACTTTCACTTTGATCTGATGTGAACCTCTTTGTTGAACTGGACGGCAGGAGAACAAAGTTCTTTGAGTGTGTCATCTACAGAATATATTTACTGATGACGTACCAACACTTAACGATTTTTAAAATGTTTCTTTGAGTATTTTGAGCTGATACATTTGAACTTAAACCCTTCACTTCACAGGAATGCTTTTATCATCAGTTCTGTGTGTTCTGTCTTTATCTGTTCCAAGTTCACTTTCCAAGTAACGCAATCAATCTCATGTTCAGCTTTACTTCATTCACTTCTGAACTCGAACCAAAAAAGCCTTTCTTCTCATAAAGACAGAGAAGGAAGAAGAGTTCTGCACAGGAAACCACTTCACCTGCACCCTCTGATGCTGCTGTTTCCTCCTTCGCAGGAAGGCTAAAACGAATGCTGGAGGCCCAGAAACCTCCCAGATTAAGTAAAAAGGTCATGAGAACAACCTGACAAAGACATAAGACACACAAAGGTAACATTGTGCCAGGATAGTGTGACCTTCTAGCTGCTTCCTGAGGAAGCAGTGAGGGGAGGCCCAGAGTGGGGTATGATGGTGTACGTGGTACAGTTTGTGATATGTGGCATGTGTGCTGCTGAAATACAGAGTGTGGTGAGGGAGCAGGAGAGTGCCTCAGGAATGCAGAAAACAGTAACAAAAACCTGTTTAGTGAACACTAGAGCATCATGAGTGCCTTCAGACTGAAGGAGGTTTCAGCCATGACCTAATGTGTCATGTAGGTAGTGGAGAACAAGTAGGTCTTCATCCTGTGTGAACAGAGCCTTGCACACAAACAACCACTCCCCACTGCCCCCACCATCACCCCTGGGACTCGTTTCATCAGGGAGCAGACAATGAAGCTCAAACACAACCATTTTCATACATGGAAGTTGAAGACAGAACATCAGAAGACTGGAGCAGTGAAAACAGTCTCATGACGTGGACTGAGGATGAGGATGGTAACGAGCGGTCATCAGCCTGGTTTTCAAACAGCACAGCACAGAACAAGCTGGGGGTTACTCACAGACACAAAAATCTGAACGAAGGAAACGAGATGACATCACCACTGATGGTGACGTGAAAGCACAGCTCAGGGACTCAGTGAGTAGACAAAAGAACTGCAGTCTGAAGACACTAAAGGTGTTCACTAAAAATCCTGTTTTTCTGCAGATGGTTGGTCAGAGGTTGTTGTCTGAGATGATCAGCTATCACTAACTTCACCTCTAAGGGTGTAGACACAACTAATTTATTTAAAAACACTAAAAAACTGTACCTTATGAGTAAAATGTCTTCTTCAACCAATCTTGACAGTCTACACCCCCCTGACCAGATGAAACATGGAAAACATTGAATCACCTACATTTTGTAGAGTTTCTGTATCAACAATAAAAGCAAAGTGTGTAAAAGTCAGAGGGTATCAGAAGAAACGTGGGTATATTTCAGACAACAGAGCCTGAGGTGTCAGGCACTGTCTCAGACTTTGGATGGACTGGTTAGGACTCAACCAGCCACACTGAGCAACAGAAGAAGGTTCTTGGTGAGAGGTGACCAGAATCTGAAGGTCACTCTGACTGAGCTTCAGATACCCTGCGTTAAGATGAGACTCACTTCCAGAACCAGAATTGCAGAGCTTCAACAATCTGGACTTTATGGTTCGATGGAAGTCTCTCCTTAGTGTGAAACAGCTGGTGACTTGGTGATTTTGCTGCTTGAAGGACTCTCAGACTGAGAGGAACAAGATTCTCTGGTTTGATGTAACCAAGGTTGAACTATCTGGACTCATCCCCCACCCTAAACCAGTCCAGTCCAGCCTGCTGATGAGAGTGTAGCAAAGTACAAAGTTTGCCTCAATGAAAACCTCTAATCCTAACCCTCAGAGTTCATGACCCAGACTGAAGGTTCACCTTCTAACATAAGAATGACCCACAGTCCACAGAGGACACAGCACAGGCTTAGGGACAACTCTGTGGATGTCCTGGAGAGGAACATCCAGAGCCCAAACTGGACCCCATCAAACATCTTTGGAGGGATCTGACAATGCTTCCACCATCTGGGCTGAGAGAGAAAATCCTCCAGTCCAGGAGAAATCTAAAGAGTCCAGACTGGAACTGCTGCTAAAGGTGCTTCAGCTCAGGACTACAGAATGTTTTGAATTTGTCATTATCATGAAATACTGAGTTAAAATTATTGAAACAGTAACTAGTTTAAATGACCCAAAACCCCACCTGTACGGTCACCATAGGGCTGATTAGAGCAGCAGAAACACTTCTGAACAGTTTCAAGTCTTTAAAATATTAATATCATATCTCAAAATAAAATATTTTAAGGACAAACTGCTTTGAAGACAAATCATTGGTCTCAGTTACTGAAACTGAATCACTCATTGTATTGTTTCTCATGTGAAATACCTCATATAGATATTTACCTTTACAATAATATTATTAGATTATGGTTGTTATTTTGTCTACTCACTGTTGAAACAGAGAAGGAAAGAGAAAAATAAATGGAAAGAAAGAGAAAGAGATGGAGGGGTGGGGGCTGGTGGTCACCTTTGTTGTAGGTTTCACCTTGGTCCATAACTGACACTGTCACATGGAAGCAGAAGAAAACACAGCACTGGACCGTGAGTGTGTTAAGTATTCAAAAGTTTATAAAATAAATACAGAAGTAAATGAGGTTTTGTCATGTTTTGTGTATTTACTGACTCCAACATTTCTCAGGGATGTGAACAAAAATTAAAAACCTTTGTTATTAAGGTTTTTCTGACTTACTGTACCATAATGTTTCAGTTGCTGGCTGGTTCAAAGCCTCTCCCTCTCTTTTTGTTAATTTTAGCCGGGGCTCCCAGTTCTCCCTTTTTATTCAGATGGTTGTTTATTAAACTATTTATTTAAACACATTATTGTTTGGACTATGTATGCTGTGCGTCCTGTGAGTCAAGCCTGGACATACGAACCATAACATATGTGGGGGCTCGTCCGGGATCAAATATGTCAACTCATAAGTTCAGTACAGGAAACCAACACAGGGAGAACATGTGAACTTCACACAGAAATTTTGGAATCTGCAACCTTCCTGCTGCGAGGCGACAGCTTTAACAGCCTTTAACCTTTAATAAGTACAATGGATAACCAAATTCAGTCTTAAGACTTGAATTAACATATAAACCAGACTACAGTCTCTCTGCTTTAAATGATCAGCAGGACCTTCTAACTCTTCACTCATGTCGGTAAAAAATCCACTATTACATGACATGTTCTGACATCTGAGTATTTGTCAGGGAGGGGTCTTTCCACATAAAGAATGACTCTCAATAGGTCAAGGGTAGAGTGTTGTCTTCTAATGTATAGATCAGGGTTTGATGAGTTTAGGTTTTAGTCATTTACTGTTTGTTCCTAAAATCTAAAATGTCACAAATGTCGGGCTTTAAAAGATAATTCAGGTTTCTGAAGTGGGATTCTGTGGAGTTGGTGGAGACTCTCAGCACATTCCCTGCAGTAGACAGCAACCAGGGTCTTCTTAGTTTGGGGAAAGTAATAAATTAATGGTTTAGCTGTAACGATAACAACTAGTCAGAACAAAGCCAAGTGTAAAGAGGCTTAAAGCAAACCTTTATTCTCCAAAAGTTCACAGCAGTTCACTCAAGCACTAGATTATCAACTTTTACAGCTGTCACCTCGTTTGTTGTGTCAACATCAACATCTGTCAACGTCTTTGACTACTCTCAATGAAGACCAGATCAACTGCACTTTATAACCAGAATAGTTCAAATTTATTAATATAGCACATTTAGAAACTACTCTCCTCCTTAAACCACAACCTTATCATGATGGAGGAGTTGTGTGTCGGAATGATCCGAGAGGCTCTGCTGTCAGTGGCCCCCCTTCTGCCACAATACCCAAACATTTGTTCATAATGCTGTGTTTATTGAACCTGCCTGTAAATGTGCTAAATATAATATAACTAAAGACCTGAACCCCTCTGTGGACCAGCCTGGACCTCAGGACAACTAAAGACCTGACCCCCTCTGTGGACCAGCCTGGACCTCAGGACAACTAAAGACTTGACCCCCTCTGTGGACCAGCCTGGACCTTGTTAGTACTGTTAACACTGAACAACAGAACAGGTTGGTTTATAGTGTTCTACATTAATAACACAATATTTTCTTATCCTCCAAACTGAGAGGACTTTGATCTTTGCCTACTGCATTAAGATACTGAATGTTGATAACAACTCCACATAATCCATCGTGAAGTATCTGACCAGCCTCTTTGATCTGTCTAATGTTTCGTCCTGATCTGATCATGTTTCCTCCAACACAGGGTGCAGGAAGGGTTAGAGGATCAGATCAACATCTGCAGGTATCACTGCACTACATCCAACAATGGTGAGCAGAGCAAAGAGTTCTTTTCTTTCTAATAGAAACAGTTCTGATGATTTGGGTTTTTGGTTGTCTGATCCCAAAAAAGGTGTAAATCTCAACATAAAAGAAACAACTCATTGAATGAAGAAGATATGACAAAGAAAATGAGACATGGTACCTTCACTCTCGATTGTGTCGACTGCATCATTAACCAGTCGAATGACAGTCACAATGGAGGCTTGAGGAGGAAAACAAGGAGCAGATAAGTTTTTCAGATACAGGCATTAAAAGTGCAAACAGCTCACTGTGGTGTTGGTCAGGGCTGGCCCAACGCTGACCGCAGGAATCAGAGAAATACATGTTAACCACTGCTGCCTGGTACTGAATCAACTCTTTTACTGTCATTCCAATCAGACGTCTTTCTGAATTCAACTTTTAGGGCAAAAATATTATTCACACATATGTATTCAAATTTTAAGCAAAGGAACTTAAAGCAAGAAAAAATAAGGATGCATTTAAAAAGAAAGAAATGTAAAAAACAATAAAAACTGTCATATTTCTGTTAAAAGTAACTTTATTACAATGGTGACACCAGTCGGTCTGAGGCAAACACATTTAGGACGATACTCAACTCATAATCAGGACAGACTGAGTCAATGAAAATGAAAACACAAAAGCAAAACAAAAACCTGCAAACAAACCACAAGCACCAAACCACACTGAGTGACTGCATCACACCAGCTGATAGCTCTCTGCTGGGTCAAAGGAAGATGAGATTAAAAAAAATGTCTGATCATCTCAGGGTTCCTTTGAAACCAGGGTCCTATAATCTGTTCACTTTTGGTAAGTCACAAAAGCCTTTTTTAAAAGCGTTCCAGTGAGGCCTGAGACTCCTCTGGTCCATCACTGTGGGGTTTATGAAAAGACAGCGGTGAACGTTTCAAGACACGTTGGAGACTCCTTTAAGAAAGCTGGTCCCCAACAGTCCCAGCCCACCAAGAAGAAGGTGCTTCAGGCCCGGCTGGAACGTGCTGAGCGAGGGATCAAACTGTTCTACAGGTTCTCCTGCAGATCATGTGTTGTTGTTTGGTGTCACACCTACAGAAGAATGCTGTGACTGAGTAACCATCAACCAATCAGCTGAGCCACATCACAGGAGCACAGACAAGCACAGAAACAACACAGCAGCTTTTACCTGTCCGAAAATATCTGCTATGTGTGGCTAAAAGTTACTACATTGTGTTTTGTACAGAAGTGTAAAAAGAAAGAAATAAAACAGCTGGTTTATTGTTTACCTCCACTAAGAAAGTGAGTCCAGGGTATCAGCTGTAAGATGAGCTTGAACAAGCCTTCAGCTTGTAAGCAGCTGTAATCTGTTGCTCTAAACCAAGCTTAAACAGGTCGGCTCATTCAAGCCAGCTTAAAATTAATATATACTCTGTGATATTTTAATGCAAAGTAAAAATAATTCACTTTGTTCTATAATAATTGTACAAAACACATTAATTTCTGATCAGACACTGCAAAAAATAACCATCTAAAATCTACATCTACTGTGTTGGACGTGTGCAGGTGTACCCCATCCCTCACACAGTGACTGCTAGAGATGGGCACCAGTGACCCCCCGCCACCCTGAAAGGAAGAAGTGGGTATAGATAATGGATTGAAGGATAGATAATAATCTACCGGTGCAGTTTGACAGTTGCACTTGGTGAGACTACTTGAAATAAAGAAAACATTTCAGGCTCACAAGATTAATAAGTCTGCTCTTTCTCTTGATTGTAAAACTTGAACAGTTCTGGCAGTTAAGTGACTGTCTACTACTCAGAAATATTAACAGATTAAATAAGCTCCACTTTAAACCTGGTCGGGACCAGGTTCATTTCAGAGCACTTGTTACCATGGCAACATATGTGCTTTCTCTCCAGTGCAATTAAATCCAGGATTAATTAATCCAGGTTTACACCAAAATCCCAACTTAATCCCTTATCTTAGTTTCCAACAGGTCCCTGACCATCTACAGACAGGATGAGTTTTAGATCCACTGAAGAAGTCAGTTCTGTTGCAGTCCTCTATTTATAATTCTAAAGTTTTAGTCACAAAGGCTTCATCAATAAAGGTTTCAGTACATTTTTGCTTTGGACACTTGGTGGGGATGTTTGTCAATGTCCTTAGAGGACAATTGAAGAGATATTTTGTCTCAGTGTTTGAAAACAACACTGTACCCATCAGTGACTTGGAGCTACATCAGAGAATTATTTACATAATGATATTTACAGAAATCACAATCTATGGTAAAATCTGTTTGTAATTTTTGGTACAAAAGCATCAATTAGGCAAAGCTTTTATTAAACACTGCTTGAATTCTAGTTTGTTTTTACTCAATAAGGAGGGTGAATATTGTTCAAGGACTAATAAAGACCCAGAGGTGTAGCTGTGTTTCTTAGAATAAATTAAGCTCATAAAGTTCAGGTGAAAAGCCTCAGTTCTAAGCCTGCACCGGAAACACAAGACAACTGGACTAACTGGTCTGAAGTAGATGTTCCTGTGTTATTGTGTGAGCTGAACTATGAGACTGTAAGCACAGTAGGGTTAGGCAAAATAGTATCGTGTGCAATTAATCGTCAGAAAAACTTTAATTGATTATTTTTTGGCACTTGACAATTAATGCTGGCAAGCAAACTGACAGGAGATTTCCCCCGGTCAGTCCGCTCGATGCTCCTCTATTCATTTTTTTTTTAAAGTTCTGTAATTTATTTATCATAACTCCGAATTCACCTGGTCTATCAACACAATTTAAAAACTGATGTAAAGCCTGAAGTCTGTTCTTTTGACACAATTTGTAACAGATTTTTACAGAGAGCAAATCTTTCCCTCTAGAGTGATTTAAATTGGTCATGTGACTAGGATATGTAGGCATCCAGGGGATTAATAGTCATATTAATCGTTATCAGTTAAATACTAAAATTAATCGTGATTCATTTTGTTGCCAATATAACCAACCCTAAGGCACAATCTAAGCTTTTTAGTTTGGAGACTAAAACTTCAACAAACATTAGGAAATTTCATAGTAAACTATAGAGAAATGATTCTGTTCCAAATTCAGTGCAAACTTGGGCCAAACAATATCAAATTATTGTGCCTGTCCTCACCAACACCAGGTCTTAAAGAGTTTTTCTTCAGAGGTCCAATCAGTGGTTCTGAAGAATGCACCTCCTGCAGACTTATTAGACAAATGACTCTGAATGAAAATGAGTTGGACGTACAGTATCTGTCAGAAAACCTTGGTGAATGTTTGGGAATGTGTTGTTGTGTCATGTTTAACTCCGTCAGTAGGATCAAGTACCAGTATCACAGATCAGGGTCACCTGCAGTCCAGATTTGGTTCCTGCTCTGGTCTGGAAAAGAGGACCAGGAGTCACATCCAGGCAGGATGTTGTAACACAGTGGAAACAATGTTTTTCCCTCAGTGTGATCAAATCCAATTATAAATCTATTCAGATGGTCTAAAAACAGTAAAGTTTGAATGTTGCGTTTTAGAAACTTGTCAGTAAAATGTAGTTTAATCCCAAAAATTCACTCATGTTTATCTCAAAAATGTAAATGTCAGTTATAATGGGCAATGGTAAGCACAGTTTATAAATATAGAAGACACCTGTTGTAGCCAAACAAATGAACAAGCAAAAAAAAAAAAAAACAAGTCGGGCTTCTGAAACCTTTTTGTTTTGGAGTGGGTGTGTCTTACCGTTATCATCACAAGAGTCCGACTGGAAAGAACTCAGGGACTGGATCTCTGAGTTACTGCCTTTGTTGTTTCCAGAGAAACACGTTTCTTCTTCTGTCATGTCGATCATTTTAGCTGCAGAGAAATAAGAGGTGTCAGGAGGAACAGCCCTATTCTGTCTGCAGTCAGGTTGAGGCCGGGATACAGTTTTAAAAAAGATTACATAAAATCCTCATGTGTCCTTTCTGACCCTATAACTTTAATCCTTTAAATAAAAAATACTGAACTCAATTCTTCAGCCTATTCAAATCTTAAAACCCCTCTTTCTTTAAAAGATTTTAGAAAGTAAAGTTTGTACCGAATTAAAGGACTTCTTGAGTAAATATGGCTTTTAGGAAGTCTTCCAGTCTTGTTTTAAACATTTACACAGAACTGAAACAACTTGGCTATGGGTTTGTCATTATTTTCTTTTATTAAAGTGTGAGTATAATGTCAGAAATCTTCTGTCTACTTCAGCATGTCTGACCTGTGGGGTTCATCAGGGTTCTATCCTTGGACCGCTCCTGTTTTTATTGTACCTGCTCCTTTTAGGGTTTATTCTGAGAAAACATGACATCTGTCATTGTTTGGTTGATGACTGCTATAGTTTGAAGCTAAATATTTCTTGCTCCCTCCACCTTCTACTAAAATGGCCTGACAGCTCTGAGGCTTGGACAGCTTCAACAATTGAAGCTTTATTGAAAAGTAAACTGAGGACAGACCTCTCCTGTCAGCCTTGGAACTCTGGAAAAGTATCTACTAATCATGAATCTGGGGTAGTTTTAGATCTGGATCTTAGGTTTAATCATTTTACTGTCTGTGGCATACTACAGGGGGCAGTTGAGGGGTTAATAAATATCTTGAAGATATGTGATTTAGCAGTTATTCTTTTATTGAACCGTTCATAATAAACTCACCTTCATCACCGGCCAAAGGGCTCTTGTGGATAGAGTCACAGTCTGAGCGACATGGTGACACAGGCGGCAGGTTGGGGGCCACGCTGCACACCACCACCCCTCTTCTGGTGGTCCCAGTGAGGATCCTGGGGGATTCAGGGTGAAAAGTGCTCATTTCTGTGTGCTCTACAACATGACCATCGGACATCTTCTCCAGCTTGGACAGTGGTTCCCCTTGGAAACAAGGCGTATATGCCATGGGTCTGACAGGAACCTGAGGGGGTCCCATGACCCCAACCCCTCCCATCATAGAAGGGTCTAAACCCATTTCTGAGTACAGGCTGAGTGGGTCTCCTGGTGCACAGTGCAGAGTCTTAAACTGAACACAGCTGGCCTTGTTGAGAAGAGCTGCAGTGGCCGGATCCTGGACCAGAGACAGGTTGCTCCGAGAATAGTTCTTCTGGAACACTTTCTTACGGAAAGCTATGAAAAGGATGATGAGGACAATGATGACAAAAAAGACCCCCGTGATGCCAATCAGCTCCTCTTTGCCCACCACAGCATGTCCAGCCTGCATGTCGGGAACAACAACCGCCCGCAGGCTGCAGCGCTGGCCCACAAAGCCCGGGGTGCAGTTACAGTAGAAGGAGCCAGGAGTGTTGACACAAGAGCCTCCGTTCTCACACTGACCCTCAGGATTACTGCGCTCACATTCATTCACATCTTCTTCGCAGCTGCAGGTGGAAGCACACAGGGAGAGGTTATCACATGATGCCATCTCCAACATGTAGCTGAATTAAACCTTTACTTTAAAATGACATCCTTCAGGATCTGTCAGCTTTTATTACTTTTTGACAATTCTTTCTGTCTAAGATGAGATCTAGTTTATTTTGTGTTCACAGTGTTTTACTGTCTGTGTTTGAGGGTTTCTGTGTTGAAGATATGTTGTCCTGTCAGTTCTCTGCTCACAGTAAACCCTTCTTATCTGTACATTAGAATACTTCCGTTTGTGGCACTGGAAAGTCCCAGTAGTCTTTTTGGTTATTGTGCTCATTAAGTGAAGAACATTCCATCCAGCAGTGTCAGAGTTGAACTCACATCAGACCCTTGAAGCCTCTCCTGCAGCTGCAGAGGAAGGCGTTTCCAATGGGTTTACACACTCCACTGTTCTGACACGGGTTAGGAACACACACCGTTATCTCCATTTCACAGCTGCCACCTGTGAACTGAGGATTACAGCTGCACGTGAACCCTGACACATACACAGACAGACAGGAGGGGGAAAGAAAATAAACATCATTAAAATGCAGTATGTTTAGGACAGGTCACCAGTCCACTACAGGACCAACACAGAGACCCTTGTTGGTCCCAATCTTTCACACCTAGGATAGGATAGGGACCAACTGGAACCAATTAGAACCAATAAGAACCAATCTGAACAAATCAAGACCAATAAGGATCAGAAACGACCAATCAGGACCAATAAGAACCAATCAGGAACTGGTAGGGATCAATCAGGTCCTATAGGGACCATTCATGACCAATCAGGACCAATAAGAACAAATCAGGACCAATATGGACAAATCTGTATCAATCAAGACCAATAAGGACCAATAAAGACCAATCAGTACCAATAAGAAGCAATCAGGAACAATCAAGAGCAATAAGAACCAATAAGGACCTATCAGGACCAATAAGAACAAATAAGGACCAATCAGGACAAAAATGGACCATTCATGACCAAACAGGACTAATCTGAACTAATAAGGACCAATCCAGAACCTCCAGCTACCCTCCAGTATTATATACGTTGTTGGGACTATGGGAGGTAGCTGGAGTACCCAGATAAAACCCCTTACATGCACAGGGTGAAAATGTAAACTAACCCAGGTGGGTCCAAACCTGCGACCCTTTTGTAACCACTGCACCTCCATATTTACTTTTATTTACAACTTTCTCTACTTTGTTCCTTCAAAAACATTGTTTCTCTGAAATCTGCTTCAGTGAATTTTGTTGTTGTTGGTTTTTATGTCACTTTTCAGTTTCAGCCAACCTTTAGCCACTTTTAACTTTTAGCAACAACTCTGTTTATTTTAGCATTTGCCTAGCCTATTGCTACTTTCCACTTTTAGCCTTTTCTGTTTTTAGTTTCTAGCAGGTGTTTTGTTCCTATTTATTTTCATCTAGCCATTGCTTCAATTAGCTTTTAGCTAACAGAAACAAAATGGTCTGCTACAGGAGCTACTTCATTAAATGCTTTAGCAAACCAGCTACCTTCTCCACATTACAAATTATCTCCATCTTCTACCTGTTATCTGTGGTCAGATTGCAGAGTCAACAGGTCCGGGACAAAAACCTAGACCTAGACCTCACTCTCCTCAGCTTAGTTTGAGCTTTAACAACTAGTTTGACCTTCAGAACTTAACTGCATTCTAATGTCTGTAGTTGATATTAATTAGTGCTGGGCAGCCGACAATTAAAGATGATTATTTTTTTAACGCACGTCAACGCAGGTTCATTATATTCCTGTTTGATCTCTGTTCTCTGGGCTGCCTATGAAAACACACACACAGACACACAAACCCTGTGGTCACCGCGGGGAGGCGGGATCTTGATCACTTGACTTTAGATAAAGAAAAAAGAAAAACAAGTAAGACTGGCTTGCATTGCCTTATTTGTTTAAAGTTTTTGAAAATGCATTGCCCCTATTTTATATAAAACAGTACCTAAAATACTCTAAACATATTCTAGTCAGTTAAATTTTGTGCAGAATAATGAAATTAAATCAAGAATTCAAGGAATTCTTTGTCATTCCAAATGAGTATTATGAAGAATGAAAGATAGATGATTCCCTTGTTGTCAGAAAATAAAACAATAAGCAATAAGAAGTTAAAATGAAAAACAAAAGAAAATATGTACATAGTGTGTCACACATGTATTGCATGTATTGCAACGTATAAACATACACATTCAGCCATTGTGTGATCGTTTCTATAAAAAAATAGAGATTAATCACGATTAAACATTTTATTGAATGCCCAGCACAAATATTAATACTTACGAAACACAGAGTTTAGGGGGAATACTTGTTTAATTCTGATAATAATTAATCACTAATCTGAGGGTACTAAGATCAAAATGAATCCCTGCAGATTTAAAATAACTTATCAGAGGTTTTCATAGTGACTGATGTAAACAACAGCCCTGCAGCCTCCACACCTCTGTCACTTTGACTCTATATATGACTGTATATGGTTACTGGAGCAGAAATATGAACATTCCTGCAGGAGCGGCCCCAGGCTGCACTGGAAGGCTTGCAGGATCCTGCTGCTGGTATTTGTACACATAACTGTAGAATTACAAGTGAGCCGTCACATCCAACACAGGGTTCAGTCAGTGCAAGAACATATACCCAGCACTGGTAGAAACAAATGTGATAAATGAATTTAGTCAAAATAAGTATAATAAATGTTTTACCTTTAAGTCAGTTGAAGGAAATGTTTGAAATATAATCCTAAAGAACGTTCTGAAGCACTTTTCTGAGCAGAACAAACAAATAATGATGAAACATCCTAATTACTGATAACAAGGCCCCAATCCATTGATCCATCTCCAGCTTCATCCTACTCATGAATACGACACCCGGATACTTAAACTCCTCCACTTGAGACTCCCCTCTTGTGGTATTCCTTTAAAAATACTAGAAAAGCTAAAGGACCTTCGATTAATTTCACAACTTCAACACGTAAAATTATCCACTTAGTATTTTAAACCAGCTGCTAAATATAGACCTGCAGCCGTTTTTTTCTCTTTCTTTGCGTTAGCTGTGTTTTGTGCAGTAGTTCTGGTTACTGACCACCAGAGGGCAGACTGGTGCAGGTGGCTCCGTTGTGACAGGGCTGATGCTGGCAGGCGTCAGGGTAGAGAATGCAGCCCAGCTTTAGCTCTGTCAGTTCCACCACCTCTGCGTACTGCGAGCGTTTGTTCTGCAGAGGGAGCTCTCTGTTGTTCAGCAGGACCGAGTCCAAGCATCCTTGGAATCCCTCGTGGAGTCGCGGGTCCTTCTGGAAGGCCACAAGGTTGCGGGAGTTCGGAGGCTGCACCTGATGAGGGACAGGTTACAACAAATATGTATGAAACATCTATGTCTGCCTAGCAGAAGAAAACTAACAACTGAACACAAGAACAAGGACATCATTTCTCTAATATTTCTGTACATGAAATCAAAACTAGCAGCATAAGGAGCGGAACTCAGGACCCAGGATTAAGTTACAGTTCAGTTCCGGAGAAGATCAGGCTTAAGAACATCTGATAAAGATTTAAATAAAAATAGAATCTGATTATCTATGACTGTAGAGCAGTTATACACACAAAACTGTGGAAATAAATACATGTTCACTTGGAAAATGCAGAGCAGACAAAAACTGTGAACATCTAAAAAAGTTGCTAATCCCACAAAAGATTTTATATTGATCATTCAGGTAAAAATAATGTGAACAAATATGACCAACATGACATGACTACTGACAGCCGCAGCTCCAGGACTAACCAGAGCTCCAAAGTAGATGGTTCTGTCTGGAGAGAAGGTCCTGATTGAGAGCGGAGCGTGGCGCTGCTCCACATAGCTGTTGTCCAGAGCCAGGCTGCTGAAGTTACGGTTCAGCTCCAGAGCCACAGTGTGCCAATTCCCATCATTGATCCGACGGCCAGCAGGACCCAACAAGTCAGGTGGCTCACCGGACCCCGTGTTACAGGACTGCTGGAACCACAGCTTCCCCTGCTCCAACTGTAGAAACACAAAACCTTTAATACATCCATCTGTTATCCATCTGTCATCCATCTGTCATCCAACCATCTGTCATTCCTGTCATCCATTTGTCATCCAACCATATATCATCAATCTATTTGTCATCCATCCATCTGTCATCCATCTGTCATTTATCTGTAATCCATCCATCTATCTGTCATCCATATGTCACCCAACCATCTGTTATCCATCAGTCATCCAACCATCTGCCATCCCTGTCATCCATTTGTCATCCATCCATCTGTCATCCATCTATCTGTCATCCATATGTCACCCAACCATCTGTTATCCATCAGTCATCCATCTGTCATCCATCCATCTGTTATCCATCTGTAATCCAACCATCTGTCATCCAGCCATCTGTCATCCATCTGTCATCCATCCATCTGTTATCCATCTGTCATCTAACCATCTGTCATCCATCCATCTGTCATCCATCTGTCATCCATCTGTCATCCAACAATCTGTCATCCATCCATTTGTCATCCATCTGTCATCTAACCAACTGTCATCCATCCATCCGTCATCCAACCATCTGTCATCCCTGTCATCCATTTGTCATCCATCCATCTGTCATCCATCTTTCATCCAACCATCTGTCATCCATCCATCTGCCATCCATCTGTCATCCAACCATCTGTCATTCCTGTCATCCATTTGTCATCCAACCATTTATCATCCAACCATATATCATCAATCTATTTGTCATCCATCCATCTGTCATCCATCCATCTGTCATCTATCTGTCATCCATCTGTCATATATCTGTAATCCATCCATCTATCTGTCATCCATATGTCACTCAACCATCTGTTATCCATCAGTCATCCATCTGTCATCCATCTGTAATCCAACCATCTGTCATCCATCTGTCATCCATCCATCTGTTATCCATCTGTCATCTAACCATCTGTCATCCATCCATCTGTCATCCATCTGTCATCCAACAATCTGTCATCCATCCATTTGTCATCCATCTGTCATCTAACCAACTGTCATCCATCCATCCGTCATCCAACCATCTGTCATCCCTGTCATCCATTTGTCATCCATCCATCTGTCATCCATC
>JARVJO010000330.1:26087075-26097206 GCA_031762555.1 Cynodonichthys magdalenae | reverse complement strand
GAGAGCTAAAGCTGAAACCAAACTAATTTAACATTTTATTGATAATATGTGCCAGTAACTCTCTTCAAGAATCTAAATAAGAAAACCTCCACAATAAGAGCACTGACTGAATGTTAATCATCTGGCATCTGCTTTGTTATGCAGTGGATCCTCAAGGTCCTCTAATGACCCCTTAAAATAAATAAATTACCCAGACAGTGGATTATATTTCATTGTGAGATCTTTAGAGCTGTAATAAGAACATAGTGTATAACTGTGACCAGTTGTACAAAGCAGCCACTGTTCAAAAGAATGGGCCAACACAGAAGATAAGCATCATCAGACCTGGAAGTGATGCTAGAAATAGTTTTTTTTTCCCCACATGGTCAGGTCAGTATTGTGTTGGGTGAGAGGAAAAACCTTTTTTGTTGTTGCTTTTTTTCTTGTTGACGATGGTGATAGAAAAAAGATGTGACAATCAGATGTATGCTCACAACTTCAATAAGATCAGATCAGCTGCTCATCTAAGCTGTTGATCTTACTAATTTATCAACGGGCTTCTGAGAAAAGATAATTTCAACAAAATAAGAGATACAGAAGGAAGAGGTGCACGGAGTCCTGCTCTGGTCGATCTCAGCGCTGCTTTGCTTCTCATGACATGTCCACAAAGTTCAGACCAATCACTAGCTGTGAGCCACAAGGTCCACATCACAGAATTCTGACTGGGGACAATGTACATGATGGCTGTCACCGGGGGATAGCAGCGAGAGAGCAGAGAGAAGTTGCACTATTTTTTTTTTGTTATTCAGCAGAGGGACATGCAACTTGAAGTATAAACCAGCCTTTACTCTTCAGACTGAAGGAGAGATGAAATGTTTTTTCAACTAAAAGAACTTGTTCAGTGGACCTACTTATCTTTATTTAGATAGTAGTTTAGGGTTCCACAATGACCTAAAGTGTGCACAAAATCTGTACAGAGTTTGTGGTTATTTATTATCATGGTGGCAGTGTATTCATGATGTGGAGCTCATGCACACCAGCACTGGTTATTAAGACTTTGAAGCAGGTGTTGGCATGTTGATTTCATGCCTCGGCTAAAACCATCGGTGTGGCTTGGTGACGGTGCAGCTCAAACATGGAAAATAACAGGAAAACTTTTCTTGTATGGGAGCACTGAGCACAGCAGTGTCTTTACACTGAAGGAGGTTTGTGTTAGTCATGATTTGATCCAGCCACATTCTGTGAGTATAGATCATTAGGAGTGTAGAGAGGTCGTCATCCTGTCAGCAGAGAATTTATGTAGTCAGTGAAACACCATGGAAGCTGGCTGATGTAAGGAAATAACTGAACTCGGATCTTCCTCAGTCAGTATGTACCCTTTTTTGTCAGCTCACATTTAAAACACCATGGTAGGTTTTACAGACAGGGATGGAGGTACCATGGGTTTGCTGGTGTCAAGCATTATAGCCAGTTCAGACATGTAAAAATATAAAGAAAACATGGGCTGATGAAACCAGTATCTCACTAGACTGGCACTGTTGGCAGCAAACTGTGAACAGAGCTTCCAAAATATTAAAACTCTAACTCATCTCAAAATAATATCCTGTTTTTCATTCTGTGTAAAGGCTGATGGTCGTTGATCATATGATGGGTTTCTAGGGTTTATTGAAATAGTGTGTTTATTGAAAAGCAAAGCATTTACTGAGTTAAAAAAGGCTTCATGGTGGTTTGTTCATTGATTTGGAGGTGTGTCACAAACTCTACAAATCTTATAAACCTGAACTCATGTGCAGCTAATATAGCACTTAAAAATGTTCAGTTTTTCAGTAGCCTGAACAGGAGATACTTTCCACTTAGAATAAAAGACTATAAAACATGACGTAATCTGTCTAAACACTGATACTGGTAGAAGACCTGAGGTGAAAGAGCTAGAATATGAGTTCTTACTAAAGCAATTCCTATAAATGTGTCAAGTGACCCACAGAGGACAATGAAAGACATTATCTCCACTGAGTAATCCTGTAGTTAATGTCAAGTGATCTCTGTAATAAGACCCTAACCCTTGCGGTGTTGTTGTGCTTGTGGTTCCAGTTTGACCACAGAAGCACTGCAGCAACAAAAACACCAAGACACAGTGATGGAAGGTCATGTGACTGTATCAAAATGATTACAATATCACATCAGATGGAGAGCAGGTGCAGCACAGTGGCTCAGTTGGTAGAACTGATGCCTCTCAGCAAGAAGGTCAATCGAATCCCGGCCTAGGAACCTTTCTGGGTAAAGTCTGCATGTTCTTTCTGTGCATGCGTGGGTTCTCTCCAGGTACTCCGGTTTCCTCCCACACACCAAAAACATAACTGTTAGGTTTATTGGTAACTCTAAATTGTCTCTAGGACAGAGTGAATGGTTGTCTCGTTTGTCTCTATGTGTGTCTGTGATAAACACAGTGACAGCTGGATATGAGCACCAGTGACCCTGAAAGGAAGAAGCTGGTAAAAGATAATAACATAGTGAGCATTATGGGCCCACTGCTGGTCTCAGAGGGTGTGGTCCCCCTCAAGCCTGGACTCAAGCAGTGATTCAGTCAGCTGTTGGACCTGAACATAGCAGACTCTTCTGTAATCTTCTTTGTTAGTCTGCCTACAGGCCTTGCTTGAAAAACATATCCACAATCTCAGTGGGTTTAATCTGTGGGCCAAATCAGGAACTGTACACTTTTGTTTGAAAATATTCCAGATTCATCCAGTGGATACAAATGTGGTCATCTCCCTGGACTACCTGGATGTTTGAGTAGCAGCATTCAGAGACAGATGCCAAATACATGTCTGGTAATTTACTCATGCTACATGGTACCTCAGTGCATCTTTGGTGGGTGGCAGATGACAGGTTTGTACCTGACACAATCTGTGTATTCACCCTTGTGTCTGCACACAGAGCAGACACACACTTTTTGCTGTTCATCATGACATTGCACAGATCAGACAGCTGAACTGCTTTTTTTTTTGCTTTTACCCACACAATAACCTGCTATCACACTTGTCAAGGTGTGCTGTCCTGGTAATGCTTTGCACATATCTTCCCCACGTGATTGTCCAATGACACTTAAATTTCAATATATCTCAGTCGCTGCTTTGTACCTGAACAGATGAAGGTTATATCACCTATTTGGCTCCTGAAAGTACAGGCTA
This sequence comes from Cynodonichthys magdalenae, assembly GCA_031762555.1. Lineage (NCBI taxonomy): Eukaryota > Metazoa > Chordata > Actinopteri > Cyprinodontiformes > Rivulidae > Cynodonichthys > Cynodonichthys magdalenae. The sequence continues at coordinate 26,094,039 of JARVJO010000330.1, read as the reverse complement.
GCACTGCAACATCTGTATCTGAGGACGTTATTACTATTCAAAAAGGTTAAAGGCCCATAGTGGGGCAATGATGTTGGAGGCAGATGTGGGTGTTTCACCTTTCCCACCCTCATTTTGATATAACTGTCAGGGGATTCAAACTAACAACTTCTCAATCACAGGCCTGCCTCTCTAGACACTGCACCCCCACTTCCACAATGTAGTAGAAAGAAACAGAAAACAATGAACAGCACATAATTATTCATGAATTACTAATTATTCTGAACTTAGAAGAAAATATATGGCATAATTTGACAGAAACATATTTCCTTTAGGTAAATAAAAAATACAATGGTTTACTGGTTCATTTACATTAATACACACTTTATTTAAGCCATAGAATTATTTGGGATGTTGGGGATCTACCAGACCCACTTTGTAACAAATCTGATGTAAAGCCCTAAAATCATCTTTTTGACTGACCCCTTGTTTACAAAAGGCTGTTATCTTATATGACCTGGGAACATGCTGGAGTCTGAAGTTACAAAGAGGGTGCAACCAACTCCTAAACTAAAGCTTTTTTTGGCCCACAGACTAGATTTATCTAGTTAAATAAAGGGAAATAAAATTGTTTATTTTTTTATTTGTAAAATCTCTCTTTTTTTTTACTTTTTCAGGTTTCTAGTTACTCTCTGGCCATCAGAGCTCTGGATACTGGAACTCCACCGATGTCCTCCACCACACTGGTCAACATTGAAATCTCTGACATCAATGACAATGCCCCCACCTTCGCCCCCACCAACCTCACTGCTGTCATACAGGTAAACAGAAAACATCATATCAGATCAAATCAGTTCAGTGCTCATCACACATACAAGTCATTTTTATAGAAGGTAAAACATGGACACACAGGTAAAGGCTGGAGTGAAATGTCTGAACACAAAGAGGTACCCTGCTTCATCCCACCCTAATAATGAGAGGACAGACTGCAGAGCTTTTAAATAATCTATAGGTGTACAAACAGATCTAAACTCAGGTAAAACATGGAAAAATCTAAGAAATAAGGAATATACGGTAAATCAGACAGGGGCAATGACAGATATAGTTTTTAGTTCATGACCAAGGCAAAGTCTTAGTTTTACTGCCTTACATAAAATACCAAATCTGCCTAAGTCTCTGCTTCTGCTGGTTCTTTGTCTAGCAGTCCTAATTTACCCCTTAACATCCTGCTCTCCCCTCAGGAAAACAAGCCGATCGGCACCACCATCCTGCAGCTCTCGGTTCTGGATCAGGACTCGTCTCGTAATGGACCGCCTTTTCACTTCAGCATCCTGTCGGGAAACGAGGGGAGGGAGTTCATGCTAGAGAGAGAGGGGACGCTCATGGCCAGTCATGTCTTCAGAAGGGACATAGCTACTGAATATGCTCTCCATATACAGGTCAGTGACAAAACAGAACCAGAACAAACTCTTCGAGCTCTTCTGGGAGGATTACTAGGCGTTCCCAGACAAGTCGAGAGACATAGTCCCTCCAGCGTGTCCTGTGTCTTCCTCAGGTTCTCCTCCCAGTCAGACATGCCTGAAGTATCTCCCTAGGGAGGCGTCCAGGAGGCATCCTTACTAGATTAACCACCTCAACTGGCTCCTCTCGATGTGGAGGAGCAGCGGGTCTACTCTGAGTCTCTCCTGGATATCTAAACTTCTCACCCTATCTCTAAGGGAGAGTCCATTTACCCTACAGAGCAAATTTATTTTGACTGCTTGTATCTGAGATTTCGTTATTTCGGTCACTACCCAAAGTTTGTGACCATATGAGGGTAGGAACATAGACGGACCAGTAAACAGAGAGCTTTGCCTTACAGCTCAGCTCCCTCTTCACCGCAACAGATCGGTACAGAGTCCACAAAACTGAGGAAGCTGAACCGATCCATCTATCAATCTCACGCTCCATTCTTCCTTCACTGTGAACAAAACCCCAAGATACTTGAACTCCTCCACTTGAGGCAGAACTTCACCCCCAACCAGGAGAGAGCAAGCCACCCTTTTCTGACTGAGGACCAGGACTCGTATGAGGTGCTGATCCTCATATCAGCTGCTTCACACTCAGCTGCAAACTGCTCCAGTGAGAGCTGAAGGTCGAGGCACAATGATGCCAACAGAACCACATCTGCAAATAAAGATGGAATCCTGAGGCCATCGAACTAGACTCCCTTTTTCAAGTCCACAAAACACATGTAGACTGGATGGACAAACTCCTATGACCCCTCGAGAACTCTAGTGAGGTTAAAAAGTTGGTTCATTGTTCCACGGACAGGACTGAGCCCACATTGTTCGACGGCTGTTGAAGAGTGGTTAGGGGAGTCGTCCTATAACTGGAAAGTTGCAGGATCGATCCCCTGTTTCAGCTTTCTCAGTCGTTGTGTCCTTGGGCAAGACACTTCACTCGCCTTGTCTACTGATCTGGTCTGAGGGTCCGGTGGCGCTGGTTCATGGCAGCGACGCCTCTGTCAGTGTGCCCCAGGGCAGCTGAGGCTACAATGTAGCTTACCTCCATCAGTGTGTGAATGACAGTAGTGTAAAGCACTTTGGGGTCCCCATGGGGCTTGTTAAAGCATTACATAAGTTCAGTCCATTTACCATTGTTCCTCCTGAATCTGAAGTTCAACTATCGATCAGACTTCTCCAGTACCCCTGAAATAACCTTACTGGGGAGGCTAAGCAGAGTGATGCCGTTATCATTGGAGCACCTTCACTGAACACAGTGTTAGTGAAGTGCCGCTTTCCTCGCCTCAGTTGCCGAATGGTTTGCCAGAATCTCCTCAGAGCTGATTAAGAGTCTTTGTCCAAGGCCACACCAAACTCCTCCCACATCCAAGTTTTTGCCTCGTCAACGACCAGGGCTGCAGCCCGCTTGGTCTGCCGATACTCCTCAGCTGCTTCCGGAGTCCTACTAGCCAACAAGGCCCAATAGGACTCCTTCAGCTTGACAGCCTCCCTTACTCAGGGTATCCACCACCGAGTTTGAAGATGGCCACTGCAAGAAGCACAGACAAACTTGTGGCCACAGCTCAAGGCAGCCACCTCAACAAATGAGGCACAGAACATAGCCTACTAACACTCAATGTCTCCTACCTCAGCTAAGATGTGGTTAAAGTTTTCTTGGAGGTGTCAGTTGAAGATCTTTGTGATGGGTTCTTCTGCCAGGCATTCCCAGAAAACCCTCACTACATGTTTGGGTCTACTGGTTCTGTCCGTCATCTAATTCTGTGTATAATTTATTCTCACCTGTGTATAATCTAGTCTCACTTGTGTTTGATGTATTTGTTTGATCTTTTTCTGTCCTGTCCAGGTGTCAGACTCTGGGAAGCCTCCTCTGTCCTCCTCCTCTGTTCTGACGGTCAGAGTGATCGAGGAGAGCCTCCATCGACCCGTTGCCCTGCCCCTGGAGATTCATATAGTCACCATGGAGGATGAGTTTCCTGGTGGTGTCATTGGTCAGCTGCACGCCACTGATGCTGACCCTTACGATGCTCTGACGTTTGGACATGCTCCTCCAGCCCATCGCAGTCTGTTTAAGATCAGTCCCCATGATGGGAAGATCATTGCTCTGGGGGGTCTGGATGCAGGGGAATACTTTCTCAATGCCAGTGTTAGTGATGGCCGCTTCGTTGTGCCTGTTCCTATCACTGTGCACGTAGAGCAAGCGACACTGGAGATGCTCCGAGATGCAGTGACAGTGCGCTTTGAGAGTGTAGCTCCACAAGATTTTGTGGCCTTGTACCTGAAGAGTGTCCTGAAGGTGATGCAGCAGGCGGCCATGTCTCAACAACACGACACACTGCACCTGCTCAGTCTGCAGCCTGTTGGAGGGACACAACAACTGGACCTGCTGGTCTGTGTGCAGACAGCAGGAGGGGGCTTCTACAAGGCTGCTTACCTCACGCAGAAACTCAGCACATCACGGAGGAAGCTGGAGGAGGTGCTCAGAGTGTCTGCCATCCTGGATAAGAACTGTTCAGGGCTGGAGTGTCGAGGGGCGCAGTGCGAACAGAGCATCATCCTGGACTCACACAACCTGGCCACGTACAGCACTCCTCGAGTCAGTTTTGTCTCCCCTCGGTTCCATCGGACCTCACGCTGTACATGCAGTGGTGAGTCTCTCTTTGTCAGCCTGTCCTCTAAGTATACATTATTAATGGCAGCAGTATGAAATTATCCTAACGCCAAAATATTAATTGAAAATGCATTCAGGAAACAGATAAACTCAGTTGTAGACTAGAGAGACGTGTCATTTATAAAAATATTCAAACCATGTTTCAATGATGAGGAAGCAGAATTTACTGATAAAAAGCAGAAAAGGTTTTAGGTTTTCTTGTTGTTTGTGTCAGTTTCCTGGTTATCATTATGTTTCAGTGTTCAGTTCTGCCAGTGATTTACTGCTCAGCTTGTAATGTCTCTCTCACACACCTGTTATCCATCTGTAATCAAACTCCATAATCCTGTGCAGCTGATCAACAGTTTGCTGCTTGTTTTACTCACTCTTTGTTGCTTTCTCACTTTTAACTCTCTGCAACTCATTTATTCTTCAAGTTTGGTTTAGTTTTCATTACCAGAAATCTGTTTTGGATTTCTACCTGTCTCCTGTTTGCACTCTTGACTCCACCTCACCAACCATCAAACGTTCCAGCTTTATTAGTGTAAACCAGAGGAAAACAGAAATACAACCTAAACTCCAGAACAGAACACAGAGGAGAAGGAGGAGGCTTCATGACTTGTACCAGGGCTCATGATTATTCAGTCTCCAGAATGCTCCATTTCAGTAAATGGAAGTTGAACAAACTGCCAAGAACTAACAAGAAAAAGCTTAACCAACATGTTAATACGCTATTAGCTTTGCAGTTTTCATCTTCTTCACATCTTGTAGTCAGGTGTGGGTCTTCCTCTCTCATGGAGATGTTTTGGCATCAAGAAGGTGAACATCTCTGGAGCCTCAAACCATCCTAGTCTTCAGGTGTGGGGAAAGACAGCACCACCAGACCAACCCTAGAACTCAGCAATAAAATGAAAGATAAGAAAAGCTTCAAATCTGAGCAATTGTTGTTCTAGTTTGACAAAAAGTGTCTTTTAACAAGACACAAAACAGCAAATGTTCTAACAGAGATCTGCCTCTATGGTTAATATCAGAGCTCCCTCAGCACACATGATGAGAATTGGCATCACAGCCAATGAGCTTTAGCATAGTCAACTATTGCCACAAACTCCTGTGATGGAGGTGGCTGCTGTGAATCAAACGGCAGATAAACAGAGGCGGCAATGATTGCTCTGGATTCGCCATTTGACTGAATGTCCAACTGCACTGCTACAGCATCACCTGTCGTTAGGTGGGGCAGTGCAGTGTATCTCACACCTCTTGTCAGGACCACTGCTGCTCTGGGTCTGTAGCTGCTTACATCATATAGAAGTGAGCCCACAGCATATTCCAGACCTCGTACAATAGACTTAACTATCCAAGGTTCCTGGATAAAGGCTATGCCTGTATGTATCCTGCTAAGGCAGGAACACAGCAATGTACTTGCATCTTTACAGAGATGCAAGTTGCTCTGTATAAATGCCATCATCCCCAAAATCGCATAGACTAGGATCTTCAATGTGTTGTCTGTGGTATAGTTGTTAGGGGAGTCATCCTGGAAACGCTAGGTTGCCAGTTTGATCCCCCATTCCAGCTGTCTCAGTTGTTGTGTCCTTGGACAAGACACTTCACCCCCACTGCCTCTGATGTGTGTCCCATCAGTGTATAAATGTGATTTAAAGCACTGATTAGTCTCTATAGAATGGTTTGGATATGTTAGCTTTGTAGAGACCAAGTAAAGTGAAGTGTCAATGGGTAAATGAGGACACAGATTGTAGTGTGAAGCGCTTAGAGTATCCTGGTTTGAAAGAAAGGCGCTATATTAGTACAATTCATTTACCATTTGCCAATCCACCACCTCAGGGACACACCTGTACGCAGTGTAGCCAGGGGTGTTTACTTTGTGATTGTATGTGTGCAGATGCCAGCTGTGCTGTTGTGTCAGAACAGTGTGAGGAACAGCTGTGTCCACCAGACATGCAGTGTGTTTCAGTAGAAGCCACCAGAGGGCGCTATGCATGTCAGTGTCCACGAGGCAAGCTGGGAGAATGTGCAGGTGAGCGTCTCAGAGAGGAAACATGAACTAAAACTTTACCTGAATAAATGTCTTTATATCCACATGCATAAGCATTCCCTAACCCTGACACTGAGCCTTGTTCTGGCTGCAGGACATTCCTCTCTGAGTTTCTCAGGGAACAGCTACATCAAGTACAGACTGTCGGACCAGCTGCAGGCGGAGCTGAAACTGACCCTGAGGATCCGGACCCTGCAGAGCCAAGGAATCATCATGTACATGCACACAGAGCGCTGTATCATTCTCAAGGTAGGTTCCAGGGGTTGCTCCATTCAGACCTACTGGCTTTTGTATCACACCTGTATGGAGCTGCTTCCACCCATTCACTCACCATACCACCACACAAGTACCATCAAACCTGTGCCACACCAGTACTACATCTGTACCACATCTGAACAAACTGGACCATCTTCTCTAACAGACTCATTCTGCTCCTCTGTGATAAAGAACATTTCAGACGGTTTCTATCTGTTTAATGTCTCTTCCTCATGGAAAATATGGTTCTTTTAAAGTTATTGAATGTTAATTCTGGTCCCCTACATTTTTATGTTATTATAGGAAATGTATTTTCTTTTTGCTGCTGTTATGTATGGTAGCAGTAATAAACCCAGGCAGGTTCAAAAAACAAAAACACAGTATTTAATAGTGATGGGTCTTCCCGTGCCGAGGCTTCGGAGCGCGTGTCGAGTAATCCCAGAAGTTTTTGATGAAGCGCGTGCCGAAGCTTGTGTCGTTTAGGGTGAGCGACGTCACCGGTGACGTCTGAAGCTTCACTGGTTCAGG
>JARVJO010000330.1:26017378-26036353 GCA_031762555.1 Cynodonichthys magdalenae | reverse complement strand
GTCACCTGACAGGTGAGGCTCACCTGTGTCACCTGACAGGTGAGCCTCACCTGTGTCACCTGACAGGTGAGCTGATTACAGCAGACAGGTGAGGCTCAACTCATGGCTGAGAAAAACTAAAAGAAACAATAAAACTGATGAATATAAAACGCCACCATGAGTTTAAAAATAAATAGATTTTTTAACCACATTTGTTCTAAACTAAAAGAAAAATTATTTCACTCTTTTCACTTTGTTGACAAGTAAACACATCACAAAATTATATAAATTGTTATTTTGCAAAGCTTTGATGCGTTTTATGTCACAGTTAATAACTGCACTAAACTTTGAACAGATGAAACAGTTTATTAGGAAATTCCTGTATAAAAAACAAATATTTGCAATGAATATTAATCAAATCTTATTGACCTGTAGCAGTTTGTGTCTCAGGATGTGGTCGGCTCAATATTTATCCAACAGTTTTATTATTTCTCATTTTCATTTCCAAAGCTAAAAATAATAATAATCTACTTTTACTCCTGTCACAGTTTGAAATATGAATAATAATAATTTAAAAAATTCAACTTATTTTGATGACAGAGCCAGAAATCACACAAACTATTAGCGCAAACCCAAAACATTCGGCTCATTCAGAACATCACAGCTCAGACTTTTAGTTTTAAGCACTTTCAGACTTTTTAAAATATTTAATATTATTTGCATTTTTTCCTCAATAAAATGAAAGAACTCGTCCAGAGGACCTACTTAGCTTTATTTTTTAATATATATTTTTAGATTTTTCTATTTGGATTATTGAGCTGCATCTCTTTAAATGCTTAAAAAATGTTCAGCTCTTAGAAATATATTTCAGAATACTTGCTTCCTGTTTGCTTTTAGTTAATGTTCTGCAGATTTAAAGGCCCTGTTACATAATTTTGACAACATATGCCAACTTGTGAAATTTTCTTTATGTCTAAATTATTAATAAAAAATATATATTTTGATCATAATTTGTTAGCATTACAGTATTTAATAGAGGTTTCCAGTTCATTTTTTTAATCCCATCATCAACGCAGACTTTAAAAGTTTCATAAGTTGATTAAAACATTATTGTGACAGGACCTACTTGTCTGATATCCAGGGATGCACCTATACCAGTACTGAATACTGGGTCAATACCAGCATTTTTACAAATACCTGTAATCTTTCAAAATGTCTCGATACCTGGATGTTGTTGCATGAACACTGGCTACCCATGTCTACAGGAGTAAGAAGGTCGCTACCCATCGATGCTACTTGTTAGCATGTTGATTCTGAAGTTGTTGAGCAATCAGAACCTGTTAAATAATCATCTGCCATGGTTGATTAGTTCACTGATTACATTTGAACCTGCCTCATGGTCATCTGCTCCGGTGGAGTGTGTGTTTATGGAACCGGAGCGACACGCTGGAAGTAAAGCTAACTAGTATTAGCTTTCAGATACTGTTCAGCTAACTTGGGTTTTGAGTTATTAATATTTTTTCTGCAGGTAAAAGTTTGACCAATGAGCTCAGACAGCCAAACGTTTGAGAAATAAATTAAAACAGATGAAGATGATGTGAAGTGTTTCATGAAATCCTGTCGGACGTATAATTCTCTGATAGAAATGAGAACCGTTCCACACTCAGGTATTAACTGTCTGAGGAGTCACTCATCTAAATTCATCTGGAAGCACAAAGCTGCCGAGCTGTGTGGAACATTTCACTGCCTCTCTAATCTAAACTGCAGCTATAATTCACAGAAATCCACCCAGCTCCATTCATCACATTATCACTGGCAGAGCAGAGGAGAGCAGATATGAACTGACTCCAACTCCAAGCAGAACACGTTCCTCTGGACTTAAATATATATGAAACCAAAGCAGCGAGAGCTGAAATGAGTCTGTTGGATTCTGTCTTCTTGTTGAAAAAGATGCATCTTAAGTAGACAGTTTTTCATCCGCTGGAGTCTGAAAACAAGTTGAAACTTTTCAGACATTTTTTCTAAGAAAAGGTCCAAACTTCAGTCAGAGGACTGAAAGAGAACTAGATGAAAATAAAATGAGAGTTTTTAGCTGATGTGTGGTTAAGTAGATGACAGTTAGATCCACATATTTGTCTGATAAAAAGTAAAACTTGATATTTTTTTTGCTGCTTCCTGAACATATAACCTGAATTTAAAAAAAATGTCAAAGTTTTATCAGTATTACCCGATAAAAGGTGGGTGATGATGGTTTTGCATTGTTATTATGTACTCCTGTGTCCAACTGTTAGCAAAATATCCCACAAACCATCTAATGAACCCTTCAGAGCCCAGTCACTGGCCGTACAAACCAAGTGTCTGGAAACGTTGGGACGGTGTAGAAAATATAAACTGAAATAAAATGATCATAAACCCATATTTCATTTACACATGGACATATTCCAGATCATAAATAAAACATTATAATAAAGAAATTTAAAATTTTCTGACAGCAACACATCTGAAGAGCTGTAAAAACAAACACAGGTGGTACAGATTAGGGTTATTTGGCAGCAGCTCAGTAAGACTGAATATAAACAGTGTTTTAGAGACTCTGAACATCTCAGAAGTGAAGATGGACAGAGGCTCACCACTCTGTCAAACACTGGCTAACACAACTTAACACTTTCAAAATAAAGTTCCTCAATTAAAAAGATTTCATCTGCAGTTTGTGTAGCTTCACTAATCTGTAGAAATCTCTGAGCTCAAAGGCTGAAAGTCAATACTGGATGATGTTCAGGTCCCCAGGAGCCACAGTAATAAAAACAGGTCTGGTTCTGCTCAGGACACCCCTACACAAACTCAGGAACACTTTTATTGTGATGTTACTCCTTATTTACATCCTTTGCCCTTTTAAAAATACATTTTAAACCTGCCCATTTTGGATCTAAACAAAACAGGAAAAATCAAATAAATCTGGAAGTTAAAAAGAACATATCAGGTAAAATCCACTTCTTTAGCTGTTAAATAAATTTTGTTGTGTACTTGGAGTTTCTGCAGGAAAGCTGAATTTAGTTTCTGAGCAACTATATAGTCGTAAACCCCTCTATAAAACTGGACCAAGCTGGAGGAGCTAGTTTGAATTTGAAGAGACAGCCTCAAATGAGTTGATTTGAGACACATTCCAGAAAAGGGGCGGGGCTTGTAGATTTACAATGAGGAGATCAGACCAAAGCATTGCAGTTCCTTTCTATAGACTCCAACTGAAGAATTTAAATGTGAAACAATGATTTAAAAGCATCATATGTTCTTTAAGGCATGATTCAAAAGCGAAGTTACATTTGTTAAACAAACCAGTGATTAACAATTAAAGAAAACATTAGGTTATGTTAAGAGCTGAATGATGCAACGTGGCAGCTGCTCCTGTGAAACTTTGAGGATTTTTCTTAAAGTCTCCACAGCTGGGATGTTTGACAGTTTCCTCTGCATCGGGGGGGAGTTCTGGTTCCTTCAAAGTCCCGATGTGGGAAGAAAGATGATGGAGGTGATGCTCTGAACAGTCTGTCGTGAATCTGAAGCATCTTGACTCAACTCCTCCCTGAACGTCTCTCTTAGCTGCTTCTTAACCCCGACAGACCGGAGCAACGCCCTCATTACTGCAGACTAGGCTCAGATCCAACTCTTGCTCCGTCTACCATTTATCTGTTTGAACTCAGTTTACCTAAACTGAGGGTATATCGTTTTCTTTACTTAAATCTGTTTTCAAATTTTCAAATTGTCGATTTCTGAGCCCAGCTGCCAACAGAGGTTTTTCTTTATTTCACGCTGATTTCAAGTGAACTGGCAGCAAATATCTGCTTCAACATGTAGATAAATGAGCGTACGGTTTATATTCTGAGGAGAGATGATTTGTTTTGATGCCAAAAATATATCGAAATAAAACTTTAAATCAGTTTCAAATCAATTCAAGCTGTCAGTTTATAAACAAATTTGTGTAAAGATTTTATTCCACACCATCATGTCTGATCTTGTGATGAATATTTCCCTGAATGTATGTTAGCTCGTGACGTTCCTCAGAGGATTTCTAAAGATTTCATCGAATAAATGAAAGTTTGACTGTGCAGCTCCTGCTAACGATACCCCAGCTGTGTGCTTTGTGTAATGACGGTGTTAAATCTCTTTACATACCATTTACGTTGATGGATTTTCTTATTAGAGCACATTTTGTAAAGTCCTAATGAGATTTGTAATCAAATGAGAACAGGCTCCACATCAATAATTTATCTCCACATCTGAACATCAAACAGCTCTTTGAGCTGCTGTTGGTAATTCACACTTCCTCTCCTCCTCCATCTCACCCCTTTTCTCACTTTCCCTCCTCCTTTCAGTGAAGTCATGACCACTTATTTTCCTCTCAGATGAAAAACTGCTTCAGCTACGTATTTCCAGGCCGGTGATCAAACGGCAACCTTTCAGGAAATTTCTCAGCTCTGATTGTTGCTCCATTATTCTCCACTGAAAGTGTTTGCCTGTGTTTTTTTTTCACGGTTTGTAATAAATCCATTAGGAGGCACGAGGTCCGCCGAGTTCACGGCACTCTGCAGCCTCTGAAGCTTTTCGTCTCCACTGATGTCAATATCGCACATGGAGACAGTTTGATTACTTTGGGAAAAAGATTACGAGCAGCAGCTGGGTCGATGCCTCTGAGATCTGATGCAGCACTGCTGCTCAGAGAAAACATTTCCTGATGTTTACAGGGAAGAGGAACGTCAGTCAGGCCTTTTCTGTTGCTTTTTATTACATCAACCTGCAGAAAGTGATAGAATAACTGTTCAATGAAGCTGATCTCTTAAGAACTCATTCACATCAGCTGCAAGTCCTGTCAGGGTTTTTATTAATGACTTAAAATAACAAATTTTTAATAATTTGTCTGTCTTTAAAAGCTGTGATTTCATTTCAGGCTGAAAGTTTGAAATTTTAAAGACTCAAACCATCTGATTTTTAAAAGCGCATCAACCGCTCCAGTCCAGTTTCTATCAAATCATGAAGTGACAGATTTTAGCAGGTTTGGTCACTTTGTACCCAAAAATCTACCAGTCTGGGTACAAAGTGATCAAAACTGAAAAGACATCCTCACCTTGGCTGCAAAACCAAATGTTTCTGGATTACACTTTTGAAAAGATGTTAGTATTAGTGAGGTTAGACCTGCACTGACTGGGTACTCTTTCTGAATTCTTCTGGATCCCATGATGGAAGAGAAAATAAAATCAAATTCAAAGCTCCTGCAATAAAAAATAACTTTGTTTAAAAACTGATTAGGTTATTTCCTCTACATTTCATACAAGTTTCTTCCTTTTCAGTAAACCTGCACTGTCAGGGTCTGTGCCTGACTCGTGCACATTTTCCACTCTGCAACTAAAACTTTGCATCAGAATTAAAATAACTGTTTATTATTGTTTAAATGACAAGTAGCATCCTGGTGGTCCTGGTTGTCTGCAGACACCATGAATGTTTTACATTTACAACCACAGAGTGTTGGCTCCCTGAGTTTAGTGTGGAGGTGGTGTGTGTGTGTGTGTGTGTGTGTGTTCATTCAGCAGCCTCACAGCTTGTGGCCCAGCCTGGTGGTTCTGGAGCATATTGATCCAACTCTCCTACCTGAGGGAAGCAGCTGGAAGAGTGTGCAGGGTCACAAAGGAACCTGTGCACCTTCCTGCAGCAGCAGCTGGAAGTGGTGCAGATCTGCAGGAGGTCATGATGATGCTGCCTTCACCTCTCTGGAGCTGCTCAGCCTGGGTGCAGCTGAGAACCACAGGACTGGATGTTAGCATTTAGCTGATGGTGCAGTTACAGCCCACCAGAAGCTCAACTCGTGGGAAAAATTAACATCCAACTGGTACAAAACATGAAACGACTTGCATCAACAACCTTTTCTGTATTTAATGTCATTTGTGTTGATGAAAATGAGGATTTACTTTGTAAAAGCAAGTTTGAAGTCTTAACGTCAGTTCATGATTAAAACGTGAGACATGTCACAGCAGAATGACACTTTTTTTCACACTGCCTATTTTAAACATTATTTCACACTTTCTCTCTCAGCCTGCAGGATTCTTCTTATTCTCCACTCAGAGCTTCTTCACTCAGCATTTTATACATCAGAATTTACAGAACCACCCTGAGACAAACATGGCTGCATCAGTATTCTGTTTTCTGCAGGAATAGTTCATGTTGAGTCATTTCTGCATTTTTTCTCTGCAGGAAAACGGCACAGCTGCATTTATGGTGCTGCACAAATGTGTCCAAAAAGCTTGTGTTGCTGCCATTTTGAATTTATGATTTAGTAAAGATTGTTTGTTGCTACATTAATCTTAAGCTTTGTATGTTGATAAAAGGCTAAATAAGTTGTTACTAGTATTCAGCATGTTTTTTGGGTCATTGTTAGCTTTGGGCACACAAAATATCAGCTTATTTAAAAAAAAAGAATTAAAGCCATTTGAAATTATCTATAGCAGCCATCTTAAATTTTTAAACTCACTTTGCTTTTTTTGTTTATTGTATGTGCCCCCCTTAAAAAAAACAAAAAAAAAACACCTAGGCCACCCCTTACAAAATAGTCTAGCTCCGCCCCTGGCAGCGACTAAGTTTTTTCTCACATATATGAAATGACAAAAGTTAAAGTAGTTTTATTTCAATGTGTTTGTGCAATGACAAACTATTCTGTAGAACAGATCCTTTCTTCTGTCTGAACTTCCTTCTGTTTGACTGTTTTTCTCTTTAGTGACCCCTACAGTTCAGGAGGAGAACTGCAGCAGACTCTACCTGCATCACTTCTTGTTCTGGGATAAAAACAGTTCTTTCAGTAGATTTAATATTTTGTTGTGCTGCTCACTGAGTTACTAGAAGAGTAATAAATCCTCCTGCTGCAGGTTTAGAAGTCTAATTTGTCTATTTATTAATTATGAGTCAAGTTTTGTAAACTAGAGCTGTTTGTGGTGGGAAATTACTTGATAACTGACAGGATGGTTTCTTTACTTTGTTTTATATTTTACTGAATCTTAATGTGTTTGAATGAACTCATTTTGAACCTCAATGACTCAATAACACCCTAAACTGTTTGTTCAGGGGTTATTTTGTTCCAGCTGATCTTAATAAAATCACATCTTCTCATTCTTTAAATCATGTTTTGTGGCTTCAGAAAAGTAAAATCAGTTTGATCCAGTTTTTATGAATTCTTTAAATATTTATTGACTAATACACTATGTGCTACATGTAGTTTTTTTATTCATTGATAATAAAATTTGACATTTTTTTTTAGCAGTAGCTTTTACAATGATTTTTTTTGTTCATTTATGCTGACACAGCTGTTAATTTATTTCTTGTTTCTGAGATTCCTTCATAAAAAAAGACCAAATTTCAGGTGTGGTGTTTTTTTCCCCCAGAGGGTTTGTTCTTGAGTTTGATGCTGTTTAAATAAAATACAGCAGGTCATCAGTGGAACAAACAGCATTCAAAACAAATGTACAGTAAAGGATAAAAGCAGGATTTATTGTATCATGTTTTCATTTTTCAGTCATGCAGTTTGTTTTCCTTGTTGTAGCTCAGACCTCTGGGTGGTCCGACCCTCAGAATCTGGCTTTAAAAGGTGTTAATTGGACCAGCTGGGTCTCAGTGGGACTCCAACATGTAAAGACTTGACTGAGCTCATTAAACGGACCTAATCTGATTAAAGTACAGATGCTTTGCATCATTTTTGTCCCACAATTCTGGTATCAGATTTATTTAAAGCTTCATGGAATCCTGGTTGTAACTGAAGACATGAAAACAGTTTCTGAAGCTCCTCCTCTTGTTGCTGCAGCTGAGTCCCTCTGATATAAATCCAGGAGCATAGATTTTAGAGATGAGTGTATTTTTTGTTAATGTATTTGTGGAGAAAGTGTAATTTATTTATAGCTGCAGTTTACATAACAGAAACAAAACGATGTCACAGCTGCAGTAAATTCAATCTTTGTTTCTTGTTGTCAGCATGTTGGGTTAATTATGATGACTTAACTCTCGTCAACAGAAGTTTTATTACACAGCTGTGTGTGTGTGTGTGTGTGTGTGTTCCTGTAAAAACATAATTTTCATCCTGTAGATAAAAATGTCAACCATAAAACCTGCTGAGTTGAGATAACGGCACAAATGGGCAAAAATGTGCTGCATTTTCTACTGTTGTAATAAATATAAGGTTGTTTTTGTCGGCACAGTTTACTGAGGTGAGCTCAGTGGGGGCCGACATCCGGAGAATAAAATGCTTTTCTCTTTATTCTGTAAAATAATTCCAAACTGATTCCCCAAAACACAAACAAAAGGAATGTTGACAATAAACTGTATCGTTCTGAGATGCAGGAGCTTTCCTCAGTAAACCTTTAGTAACCTTGTTCCTGCACAGGTTGAACCTGACAGAACGAGGCGATGGGATCCAGCTCTGTCAGATGTTTCAGGAACTCTCCATCCTGCAGTTTTTGTAGTAAAGTTTTACCGCATCCAGTTAAAATCAGCTGAAAGTTGTCAGAGCAGCAAAGTGAGTGTTGGGACGACTTCAAAACGTTTCCTTACTGGAGATCTGCATTCTGAGAATGTTTGCTGGAAAACAATCAAATCTCAATACGTATTAAAGCTGTTGAGTCCTGTGCTTTTTAACATTTATTCTGTATGTGCCCCCCCCCTCCTGCTCCTGACCCTGGTTGTCCCTGCTGGTGTCGGAGCTTTCTCCATTAGTTTCTTTATTTTCCTGCTGTGGGTTTGTCAGCGGTGAGTCTGCTCTGCTGCACTGTTCTCTGCTTTAGGAGAGTTTTGTTTAAGTTTTGTTTGCTGCCACAACAGCTTTTTTTTTTGCAGTTTGGGAACAAAATCACAAGTTTCCTCACCTCTGTCTGCACCCTGGATCCAACCAGACATGACAGACTCATGACCCTATATAAACTGTAGGTCTAAAGGAACTTTGATGTATTTTGTATCAATTAACCAATAAATCAAACAAAAGCAACAAATGTTCGGCTGAAATAATTAAAATCAAGTCATATAAAACAGAATGAGAATAAAACTGGTATCTTGACGGAATAGATATCACCCTCTGCCTATGGATTGTGGATGACTCTCTGCTACTACCACAAAGTTAATTTATTACATTTGTAGTTTGTGTTGGTAAACTGTTATTTTGAGTTTAAAACCTATTTTTTGTCAGTTCCTTTAGTCATTTCGCTAAAAACTAATTCTGCATAAAAAAAGTATAAAAACTAAACATTTTTAAACTTTTAAACATAATCTGCACTAAAACCAAGCATCAAATATAATTAGAAGAACTTACTATAATAATTTCCAGTTCTAATCCTCCACTGAAAGTTTCCAAGATTGAAAATCCCAGAAATTTTTAATCCTGTCCTCTTTTTACTGATTTTAGATATATATTTTTTTGTTTGTTTTTATTTAGTTTTTGGTTTTACTTGTTTCATTTACTGTGTTTTGCTGTTTTATAGCACTTTGGAATTATTGCTAATAAAGTGTTACAAATTTAAAATGTACTTATTCATTTTATTTAATGTTTTTTCTGTCTTTTGGTCATCAGCTGCACTCAGAACAGATCACTTTTACAGGCTAAAACCCATAGCAACACAACTCAATCAGTGCCTGAATGGAAGAAACAATAACTTAGAAACACGTTTTAAAGTGGGGAATCTTTTTATTACTTCAAATAATATTTGATTCAGTATGGAGGTAATTTTTTTTTTTATTATTCAATCAAACAAAAAAGCAGCTTCAATCAAAAAAAACTTCAACCAAATAAAATATAATTCAATAAAAAAAATTGTACTTTCAACCAAAAAAAAATTTCAATCAAACAAAAAAGCAGCTTCAATCAAAAAAAAAAACTTCAGCCCAAAAAAATATATAATTCAATTAAAAAAAATTGTACTTTCAACCAAAAAAAATTTTCAACCAAACAAAAAAAGCAATTTTAATTTCAAAAAATTTTTCAACCCCCAAAAAAATTCAACCAAAAAAAGAAAAAGTCAACCAAAAAATATGAATTTCAGTAAAAAAAAAATAAAACATCAAAAAGTTTTTTTGCAGAACAAACTTTTGGTTGAAACTCCAACTTTTGGTTGACTCTTTAAGTTTTTGTTTGAACTCAAAAAAGTTTTGAACTCAGTAAACATGAACATCCGGGGCGGGATCTAAGGAGCAATTATGTAAGACGCGTCCCTATTGGTTAGTGCGTACAGGAGAGATTTCCTGTTGTCCCTCCCTCTTCATGTTTGAACTTCGACCCTCAACGGAGCCCAACCCAGTTCTGGTCAAAAGGAAGAGACCCGCCCACACATTTGATTCTCCATGTAAGTAGTAGTTTCCTTAGTGTAACATGACGGGGACTTTATGAAATTACTTGCCACTCAGTCTCTGTGTAGAGCTTGCTTGCTCTAAGTGGTCTTTTCCTCTTGACCAGAACTTTGCTGCACTGCATTGAGGGTCGAAGTTCAAACATGAAGAGGGAGGGACAACAGGAAATCGCTCCTGTACGCACTAACCAATAGGGAATCGTCTTACATAAGTGCTCCTTAGATCCCGCCCCGGATGTTCATATTTTTTGAGTTCAAAACTTTTTTGAGTTCAACCAAAAACTCAAAGCATCAACCAAAAGTTTCTGTTTTGCAAAAAACGTTTTGATGTTTTTTTTTTTGATTGAAGCTCCTTTTTTGTTTGATTGAATAATAAAAAAACAAAATTACCTCCATAATTCTGAACTGATTTGGTTTGTTTTCCTCACTCAGCACAAAGTGAAAGGTGTTTTTCAGAAACACTCCTCTGGTTCTTTCAGGCCTGGAAGTCTGGAGAATTTTTATTCAAGAGGAGCTGCAGAATAATGAGACTCTCCTCTGCAGCCACCATCAGAGACATGATCTGGATGAACAAAAACACCAAAACTATTCAGGAGAATGTTTAATTAACTGTCGATGATTAAAATCTACTTTTTTTCTGTTAGCAGTTGTTGAAAAGAGACTTTGTCACCTGAAGCCTCTCAGATCACAAAGATGTGGAAATGAAATCTTCCAGGAGATTTTGAAACAATGAGGACTTTCAGTCAGAATAACCTGAGTTCTTCTCTAACTCATCTTTTTTCAGTCCTCCTCTCTGCTTCCTTACCTTTTATTAGTTTCTTTCTTCATCTTCCTTTCTCCCTATTTCTGCACAGTTTCCTTCCATTTCTCTCTTTTTATTTTTTTATTTACGGTTTCTGCACACCCCGCGCTCTCCTGGGTGCAGCCCCGTTTGTGAGTCTGTGGGGAGAAATCTGGGTTTTTGCATCAAACTGCTGCTTGCAGAAGCAAACGTCTGGGATTTTAAACCATATTATTCAAGCTGCCACTTCAGAACACACATAAGCAGAGGTGGGAATATTTGCAGGCACCCAGTGGAATATTTTAGCATTACAACTTCATGAAAGATTCACAGCATCTTGCTCAGGTTTGTCACCACATATGAGGCCGTAATTCTAAAAGCCATATTTATTTTAAGGCGCAGATGCAGCTGAGGCACAGCAGCCTCTGAAATTCCTCCTATAGACCTCCACAAATCAACCTCTGTCCTCGTAAAACATTTAAAAGGAAAATCAACACACTTTTGATGAAATAAATATGAAATAAAAATAATTTGCAGCCAGGCCCGGAGCTCTGAGAGGCTGTGAATGCACAATAACAAGAGAGAAAGTGTTAACAGCACCATAATGAGTGAAGTTATCTCTTTCGCCCTTTTAATATGCGAGCATGCCGACACTTTTAACAAGCACTGTAATCATCTCTGCTGCCTTTTTCTTCTTGTTTTTTGCTCCACGGCTGCCTGCAGCATCGTGTCGTTTGTGCAGAACTCTCTGTGCTGCAGGAAAAAAAGAATTATTCAAGATGAGACCTGCAGCTTCAGTCTCTAAAATTTTCACGTTTTTTGCAGGTAGAATCATGGAGGGTGTGAAGAGACCGAGAGGTAAAAACAGATTTGAAGAAGCTCCAGCATGAAATCTGAAATCATTTGACATCTTAAATAAAACATGAGTTCATTTAGTTGCAGTAATGAGGATAAACTCATTGCTCCTTTATTTAATTCCACCAAAGTGCCAGGTCAGCGTTTCTGCTGTATTAAAGACCTCTTTCTGTTGCTGTGGCTCTGAAAGGTAAAATCAATGAAGTCTTAAAGACTTGAGTCATGAAACCAGAACTTTCACTGTTCCTCCCATGAGTTATTGTCTTTTTATACTCATTAACTCAGAGTTTATCAGTGAGTCGTGTCTAATTATTCTTCAAGTAAACAATAACAAATGTTTCCCTCTTCATAATCCTCTCCTTGCTGTTTTTGGTCAAATGCAGGAATCAGCAGAGCAGCAACAAATCATGACTTAATGAGAACAAAAACAAAAAGCTTCTCTGTTGCTGCAGCTCAGTTCAGATCCAAGCTTTACCTGAGGTGCAGAGTAGAGTTTGATGCACCACCTGGATCACCTGCTCAGGTCCCACACAAACGGTCTGTTCATGATTGAATCTATTAAATAAGTCTCATGAATCCCAGAGTTCAAACCAGCAGAGTCCTCTTTGACTCATACAGGAAAAGTGTGAACCCCTGCAAACATTTGGGGACACTTTGGAGAGCCCCTCATGTTTGCTAACTCGTATTAAAGTTACAGCCAAACAAGACAAACACCAGGAGGAACATACACTGTCAGAGCACAGACACGTGATGATTTCTCCTGGATGTTGAATCTGTCTTTCTAAAGAGACCTGATAAAACTGGGTCGAGTTCTGTCCATCTAAATCTCCTCCTCCTGCTGCTGCAGTGACAGATCTGTGGTGTCTGTTGTCTGCAGACCAAACCCTGCATCGTGTTGTTCAGGTGGCCAACAGCACCAGTATCCAGGCTCAATCCATGAAAGAACATTTACCATTAAGCTCTTACCAACGGAGACCTCAACCAGTTAGTTGTTCAAGGCCCACAGAACGAGTCTGAGAACCTGCAGAACCAGCTCTAAGATCAGTTCCTCCATTTCAACCTGCCTAACTGCTGAACTCAGTTTCTCCAAAGCTCCAAGTTGTCTTGTTGTTTCTGCTGTGTTGTTAGAAAGATCAGCAGCTCCTTCTGTGTTTCTCTGAATTTGTTCAGTGAAACGATGAAGGAAACAACCAGAAAACATCACTCGTCGGCTCGGAGATCAAGAGTTACCTTTTGTATCTGATGCATCAGAGTGTGGAAGAAACACTCTGGACGACACTGAAGTCAGTCTAAATATTCTCCTCCTGAGGAGCCACTTCTGACCAAACCTGTGTTTCTGCAGCTGCTGGTCCAACGCTCTGACGTGTTTGTCTTTGAGCAGAGAAGCTGTGAAGCTCAACTTGTTCTTCTGGTTTGGAGCTGAATCACAGCTTTGCTGCCGACCAAAGACGGAGCAGAAGCAGCCGGAGGGGAAATCCTCAGCTAACAGACTCCCTGCACTCAGAGACACTTTCTTTGTAACACTGCATCAAAAACACAAGCAGAGGTGCTCCAAAGCTCTTCAGGATGAGGAGAACTTTGTTCTGCTGCTTGGTAAAAGCTCCGCTCTGCCTCAGCTACCGTTTGAAAACGGCTGTATGAATAACAGACACAGGAAAACATTTCTCTGCTTGTAAGAGTTTTATTTATTTATTTTGTTTTTAGGAACACTTCAAATGTGTCTAATTGTTCTTGTTTTGAATATTCAAATCTTTTAAAAGCAGAGAAAGCCTCTAAACAAGTGCTAACTTCAGCTGCTGCTCCATCATTTAAGATCATCGGCTGTTTTAATAAGGCAGGTGAAACGAGAACCTGAATCAGGTGCAGGAAACTGGTCCTTGAATGTTTAGTTGCACACGTAAATATTTTCACAGGACTGTGATCCACCTCGTCTAAAAGGACAACATCTTGAGTCATTACTATAAACCTGATCACAGCCTGGATATCATGTAAAATAAATAAGGACGTAGCTTTAAAACAGTACATTCAACAAAAGAAAAGTAGCCATGTTGTTTAGGATCCATGTATTCTCACTATAACATTCAAACAGATTTTACTTTAT
Organism: Cynodonichthys magdalenae; assembly: GCA_031762555.1. NCBI lineage: Eukaryota > Metazoa > Chordata > Actinopteri > Cyprinodontiformes > Rivulidae > Cynodonichthys > Cynodonichthys magdalenae. The sequence goes on along the minus strand of JARVJO010000330.1, from coordinate 26,022,279 downwards.
AATCCTTTCAAAATAAACCATTTAGAAACACTGTACAAATCCAGAGACCGGGTCCTCTGAAGGGGGAGCTCACTTATGTGACAGCACTGCACCAGAGGCTGTCCAAATCCAGAGACTCCCCCGATGCTGCCCACAAATGTGTCCTTTGTCCCGATTTGAGGAACAGGTCCGATGGATCCTTCCCGGCCCACCATATCCCATACTGTACCGCGGGCCGACTGGAGATTTTTTCCTGCTAGTAATGGCCGATGAAGCGAGAGAACAGTTTAAATTTAAAAAATCAGGCTGTGTAAAAAAGACGTTTTAAGTGGTTGTGTTGTTAATGACATGTTTTTATTCTTGTCAGAAATAAACAAACACCTATGTCCATTAGTTCTTCAAATGTTGCCTTTAAGATAATTTTATTATTTTATAATATAATGCTGATTGATCATTTCAATCTATAATCTGTTCAGCGTTGTCATGGTTGCTAGGCGACAGGACGTACACTGAGGTAAGGGCAGGATTAAAGCAGAAGACTAGACCGTCCAAATTCAGACACTTTTTTTCCGGTCTTTGCGGTCGACCAAGGACCCGACCCAACTAGACCGTGTAGGCCAGGTCCTTCAAAGGACCCAGACCCTGAGTTTGGCCAAATGTTTACACTGCTGGAGCGAGGCACGTGTTAAATAAACTGCTAGATTCTCTTACTGTTTAAATGATTACAATTAAAGTATAAATTATGAGACTATGTAAAATTCAGTTAATCAACCAACAAAAGAAAATATGTGATGTTATTATTCTTTTTAAATAAAGTAATTGTTGAAGTGCTCAGAGATGCTCCTGAATTGTTTTTGGGAGAAGAGGTGGTGCAAACAACTTGTCACACTCAGGTGTTGGTGCAACAGAAACAGTTGTGATGGTCTCATTAGTTCTTCAAATTGGCCCATTTTATCCCAGACTATGAATATATAAAGCTCATTCTCCATGCCTGATTAATGCACCTGAGTCTCTTGATTCTGCAATTAAAAATGCCGGTCCATATAAAAACAAAGTAAAATTTAAGCCCATTCCAGTGCCAGAAATGTTATTGGCACTTAATTTACACATTTTAATTAAGTAAAAAAACAGGAGACAATCATCTCAGCCATTGCCAACGTGCTTGGAGCGGTGCGATGCAGAAGAAAGGAGCATAAATAAAAAGATGAAACAGAATATGAGATAAATTTGGAAAACAGAAGGTGTTTTTATCCTCTCAAGGGGGTTTTATTCGCTTGTTAAACTCGGAGCTCTGCCTTGGATTTAGGACATCGGGGAGCTCCCCCGGTGTGTTCAGTCACATCAGTCAGCGCACCATGTGAGCTGAGTGCAGTTTGTCACAGTGACAGTGTGCAGGAAGTGAAACTGGGCCAGCTCATATACATACGCTGGCACACAGAAACCAGGAGGACTGGAAGTGTTGCTGAAGCTCTGCTGCACGCTGACAGACTTTCCTACACTTTATATCCAGCTCACTTTATTTAGCTGCTAAATTAGCATTTACTTCAGGTACAGTCTCCGGTTCCCTTAGATGAACCGTGAATGCTGATTCAGTAAATATGTTTTTTTTATTCTACTTCTCTATATTTTGTGCTATTTGTTATTTATGACTCCTAAAATAAAACTTAACAGGATTTAAAGAAAAACACAAACATTTTGGCTTCGATTGAGAAGGAGAAAAGAGACACTTAATCGTTATTGAACTTTCATTTAGTCTTTCACTATGTTTACCTTTAGTTACTCTTAGCTAACCCTTTGTTAGGTTTAGCTGTTAGCTAATCTTTTACTGCTTTTAGCCAGAGTTTTGCTAGTAAAATTTGCACTGTTTAGCTTCAAGATTTCAGTTTTAAATCTCAGCAGTTGTTCACAGCTGCAGATTGTTATTCAGAAAATGCAGTTTTCAACTCTTTACATTTATTTTTTTTCTTTTAATTTACTTAAGTTAAGAGTTAATGCAAAGATGCTTTTTTTTTCTTTCCAACCAAACTCGTCCCTCCACTTGAAGGTAAAAACTAATAAAACCCAGTGAAGGTCTGACTTCAGAAGCTTTATTTCTCACCTACATGCAGCTGAATGACAGTTGAAAGGCTCCAGATTTTGATTGGAGATGAAAGTTGTTTTTGTGGCGGAGTTTAAAATTCATCTGCTGCTGTTGGTTTGCAGAAATGCAACAAAATAAACTCTGCAGATGCTGATTCTGAATCAAAAGGAGGCGTCTAATTAATGAAGTCAGTGTTTGAACCTGCAGGCTGTAATAAAAACTCTGAACTCTTTGCCATACAATAAGGTGTGTGTATGTGTGTGTGTGTGTGTTCTGATTGATGTGCTCTGACAACTCTGTACTTTTGAACTCTGAGAGCTCACACTCCGTTTTTACTTCTCAGAAATGTGTGAAGATGTAATAAAATCTATTCTTTCTAAAATCAGGAAATCTGACTGGTTTTTCACATCACACATTTATCTTCACGTTTCCTACATCTGCACATTAAAGCTAATGGATGTGCGTCGACCTGACTGCAGCAGCAGGAGTCAGTTTTTACTGTAGGAAACTTTAAATCTGCCAGGTTTTCAGAAAAAATGTTTTTTTTTCAATATAAAACCAGCAGAGAAGAAATGTCCCCTCACATCTAAACTGGGTAATAAACATGGCCTCTGCTTGTTGGTTCCTCTCTTCTGAAACAAATGGAACTTATCCTCTCTTCTCTCCCACAGACAAACTGGTTTCTGTTGATCCATAAATTGGTGTAACACCAGCTTATCTCCACTTGCTGCTCAATACCCCCCCCACCGCTCCAGCAGCTACATTAACCTTTCTGAATGTAAAGCACACACCTCCTTTAGCCGTTCATTTCAATTTTCTGATGCAAAAAACACAAGACTTATTTTGTCCCATTTACGTGGTTTAAAAACTCAGTAAAATCATTATTTGTTTTAGTGTAATGTGATTATTGTGCAACAGAGCTCTTAGCAAAAGTAAATTAACCCCAAGACCAGGAATTGTCTGACGACATGCCAACAGTGTGAAGCTCAATGTGTTAGAGAAACTGGAAACACTGACAAGATTTACTCAACACAGGCATAATATTAAACACAAACACACACTCCTTGTTCAACATAGCTGGGACTCTGTAAAAACTGTTTTAGAAAGTAATCCCACCTGCTTGCTCGCTCAAAGAGCTGAAAGAACTTGTTTCATCAAATTAGACAAAGGAGACGAGGGTTGAACTCACACCAGTCCTGTTTGGTCCACTTTAATCAAACTCTAGTTCATTTGCCTGGAAAGTCCAGTTTGTTTGGAGAGTCTGGTCCACCTGAAAACCCAGGTCTGGGTTTGGTTGAAGTGATCTCTTGTGCAGTTCGACTGAAAGTGTAAATGCCAAGCGGACCAGAGACCGCTCCAAAAGCAGGAAGTGAACTATAACGCAGGGCATTCTGGGTAATAACGGTAATAGTTACTCCATCTATCTGTTTTTTACCTCTTATCCAGGATCAGGTCTCGGGGGCAGCAGCCTAAGCAGAGAGACCCAGACTTCCCTCTCCCCAGCCACTTGGACCAGCTCGTCTGGGAGAATCCCAAGGCGCTCCCAGGCCAGCTGAGAAACATAGTCCCTCCAGTGTGTCCTGGGCCTCCTCCCTACCTTACCAGGGAGGTTTAGAAACCTTTGACTAAAGCTCCTCATATCTTGTAAAGACCTTGCTGGATGTCTGTGTGAGGTGGACCTCACGGCTGTGAAGTTGGATGTGCTCCTACTTGATTAACACCGCCTCCCATGGAGCCGTCTCTGTTGTTCACAGGGTTTAGCTTGTTCGATAAAGAGCAGTGTGAATGTGAACCACTCAAACTGAAAATGTAAAGAAGTCTTGCAATTTTGGTCCCCAATTAAACCAAGTCTACTGGACTATAAAATACTTTATATAAGGTACTTTGAACCTTAACTGCTGCACATAGTTAACAATTTCTGCTAGAATCATTTGTGTGAACCTGGTTCTTCTTTTGACCTCTCACATGGTCGGGTCTGATTCACAAAGCTTGCGTACGCCACTTTTCATGCAAAGGTTGTGATTTATAAAATCCAAACTTGGCGTGAAAATGTGTGGTCCCTCTCCCAGCTCTGACCCATGCTACGCTCATTTTGGAGACGGGAAGCTGGAGACAGATGGTGAAGAGAGGAATTATAGCCACACTGATCATGATCACTGTCAGATATTTAATTTCACTTCATAATCAGACTTAGATTTTAGATCATCTTTATCAGAAGCTTTGTTAACAGTATTATTTATGATTCTGCTGCTGAGCCATGAGGACTTTTGAAATAAAAACTTAAATCTTATAAGTTCACGCATCTCCATCCATCTCCTTCCTCCTCAGACGACCCTGACCACAGTCTCCCCAACAAGAGACATATCAACAGCATGACAGCAAAAGGCTCGGTTCACAGTTTGGGTACTCACACAGGGTTCTCCCACCCTGTGGTGGCTGTTAGAGCCAAAAGGTTCCCTTTTTAAAATCTGTATTTGTCACGTGTGAGAGGCTGAGGAGATGGTCAGCTGCAGATAACAGTGCAGGCAGGAGGGGGAGGATGGGGGAGAAGGTTGGTGAACTTACTTCTAACTTTATCTAACTTATTTTTATTGTTTTTATCGTCCTGCAGGCTCTGAGAGAAAATAAATTTGAAGCTGAGTTTTTGAAAAAAATTGTGAGATTGTTCTAAATGTCTGTAAACCTGCAGAATGAGGGAAAATCTGTTTCAATTATGGACTATTTGTTCACAGCAGTTGTCAGATTCTGTCATCCTGCAGACGCAGGACGGAGCGTGTCTGAACCGACCAATCGGTTTAGTTAACATTGATCAGCTGACTCATTTAAATACACCTTAACATTC
>JARVJO010000330.1:25995372-26017278 GCA_031762555.1 Cynodonichthys magdalenae | reverse complement strand
GATGAACAATAAATAACCGTATCATCGGCATAAAGATGATTCAGCATCAGGTAGGTTCTCACACAGGTTATTAACATGAATTGTGAACAACAAAGGCCCTAGTAAGGAGCCTTGAGGCACTCCCTTTAAAACAGGATGACTGAAACTCTTTGACTAGAAGGCGTCCAGAAGTCGATCTTCAAACCACCTCAAATTAATCGATTTGTTGCAGAGGAGCAGCAACTCAACTCTAGGCTCCTCCCCCTTTCCCTAATGCTCACTCTAAGCTCTCTGTGGGTCATTCCAGACCCGTTCTCATCCTTTAAGTCATTCTCTAAAGCTCAGGTGAAGCTTGGAATGTAGGTAAACTGAAGCTTTCAGCTCAGTTTTTATTATTTTTATTTTTTCCACCACAACAAATCAGCACATTGTCTGCATCACTGTTTCAATCTGCCCATCAATCTTCTGCTCCGCTGATATGAAATGTTCGACTTGTTTACAGATTTTTCTCCCACAGAGCTTCAGTTCTGTAAAGCGGTCGTGCCCGTCACTCATTTTTCCAGAACCTCTAACCTGAAACAGACTCAGTTTTTTTAACTAAATCCCTCCAAAACCAAAACCTGTAATAGAAAGGGATCATTTGCATTATTTAATTAGCTTACTTCCGCACTCGGACGTGTTGTTGAACCCATACAGTGACTGAATGTGAGACTGTTTGGGTTCTTTAATGTCAGCCCTGTTTGAATGTTAACAAAACGAGCGTCTGTGATGCACACTTTTGTTTGCTTGTACAAAGCAAACGGGAACACGAGCGCAGACGTGTCGGCTCGGTTACACCTGAGGCTCAGCCTGAAATGGTGACGAGGATTTCTCCCAAAGCTTTCAATTAAAACTGAGCCCTCAGCTTAGAAACACACAGTGTCAGAGCCCGGCTCCTGCTCCATCACGATGACAAGTACATGTGTGTAGATTTCTAAAGGTGAGGGAGGAGATTACAGGCAGCAGTTTAGTGTGTTTGCTGGAGGAGAGACGCAGCTTTGGTTTCAGGAAAGCACACAAACAGCAGCACATCAGGGAAACGTCTAAATCTTCATGCCTGTTCAGTTGTGTATTTTATTAAACGGATTCTTTGCTGCTTTAGTTTCATTCTGAGTCATTCATTGTCTCAACTTTGTCACCAGCATGTGAACCATATCTGTGTCACCGTGTGAGCAAACGAAGGCAACAACGGTTCATGTCTCGGATCAGGTGGAAAGTAAAACTGTGACTCGTACCATGACTTAAAAAAAAACTACTTATTTTGGAGAAAGTGCCTGGCAGAGACTGACAGGATGCATTATTCAACACTGAAGGTGCCACCTCAGGGTGCATTCTGGGAATACATCACTGTCAGTCAGTTTGCAAGCTAACAGGGAGACAATCAGCCACAACCACACAAATACAATAGAAACAGGCAGAATCACAAAAACACTGACAGGAAGCAAAAAATACAATTTAATGTAAAAACACTAAATATTTTTCTGCAAACTATAAATCTGAAGGAATTATTGTGTGGAAAGTCTGCAGACATTCTGACTTTGATCCCTGGCTCCTCTTTAAAACAAGATTCAAAACATTTTGTTTTTAATAATTCAGTTTAGAAAATAAAAACTACAAACAGGGAACAACCAGCCCAAAGATTTCATTCAAAACAGGGAGAAGAGGCAGATATAAGTTTGTTTTTTCTTCTTTCTGCTGCCTTTCATTTTATTTGTATTTTTTATTTTATATAGAACTTGTTATTTTTTAAAATAAAGTTTATAAACTAAAAACAAACTAAACAACTTTATATAACATAACTTTAGATTTAGATAAAATCTTATCTTCTGTTATGTAAAAAGATGGGGGTGAACTTAGAGCTGAATGTTCTCAGGTTGTGATGGAATCTGTTGATGATGACGATGATGATGGGAGTCCAGGAGTTTCAAAGTTAGACCCTGAAAAAGTTCATAACAAGCTAAAACTTTCAGGACCTGTTCAGCAGGAATCAGAGACTGAATCTTCTTCAGAGATTTGAAGAAATTCAAGATGGCCGCCGACTCAAGCTTTAAAACATAAACCTGCAATGAGGCTGATAAAAAAAGTAAAATTGTGGATGATTGACTCAGAGACAGCATGCATCATGTTTTACATATGTTTCACAATTTTTAATTTGTTTAATTGTTTTAATATATCTTTAATTACTTTGAAGGTTTATAAAACTGATCACAGCCTGGGAGTTAAACTGCAGAAGGATTTCAGTAAATCAATAAAGGTTTATGGAATTGAAAAACATATTTAGACTCATTATTTGAACTTTTATAATGTTTCAAGCATGAAATAGAGGAAAATGTCCAGTTTTTAAATGTCCAGAAATCTGGGACGCCATCTTGAACATCTTAAAGCCCAAAGATTATTTTTAGTGTTTTATTCTTGACTCAGGTTTGAGCTGAAACTCCTGGATTATAATCCAGTTTGTTTGGTGCCAGACTTTATGAGAACATCATCTTCATCAGCTGACAAGGAAAAGAGAAAACAAAGTGTGACACTGAAGCAGTCCTAATGTGTGTTTATTAAACACACACTTTGCTTTTGTCACTTTTACACCAGAGAGTTATGTGTGTGTTCCCGCGGCGACGGAGGACTCTGACATTTTTAGAGGGCGCTGGGGGGTTTCAGCCAATATAAAAAGTTCAATAACACTGGGCGTAAGAATTAAAAAGATGGGCTGTCGTTTAATTTGACCTTCTTATCACAAGCCTGGGTCTCTTACTGAACTCAAATAAAACCATAATGGAGTCTTATAAGCATCATTCAGCCAGTTTCAACTCAAAGTGCTGTGATTTATGAGCTGCAGCTCTCCTCCCTGTAAAACCAGATCCACACTCAGAGGCTCATGTTCTGTGGTTCTGCTCATGTTGAACGTGTTTATGGAGTAAAAACAAACTTTCATTATCTGCACCATTAAAACATCAGTCTCAGATGGAATTTTCTGGACATTTTAAAATGTTCTATGAAGAAAACTGTTTTTATATGAGAGGAGATATGTTTCCACCTGGACTAAACCATATTTTTGCTCAGGAAAAAGGAAACTTAAAGAGTTTTAACAAAGATCAGCTTTGTTCTGAAATTATTTTTACATTTACTGAAAAATTTAGACAAAATGCCATCATTTATCCTGTTTCCCCACAGATCAACCAGCTATTAATGACATTAAAACATTTGTTTTAGTTGTCATGTTTTTTATGAAGTTAAATATGACAGAAGATTATTTAAAAACAGTAACAATAATTCACAATTAGTCAAAATGAATTCAAACAGTTGTGAATAGGTTCCATGTTTTAAATAAATCCAACCCTGATCCTGCATCGTTTAAAAGATTTCTTAAATTCAGGTGAAATTGACTCAAACTGAACTTTATTACAAAATGTTTTAAAAAGCTGATATATAAATAACCTTTAAATGTATTAAAAGTAGTTTTTAAATGAGTTCAACTATAATCTTTAACAGCTCAGAAGCTGGATTTTGGACTCGACCAAACTGTTAGAATCTCGAGTGTCCCTTTAATTATTATGATTTTTACTTTCAGAGCATGTTTTTGTGCAGACAGAAACACTTGAATCTGTGTCGATAAGTTAGTCCAGGGAGCAAATAATAAGAAGGAGAAACACCTAAAGTGTACTTGAGTCAATCAGAGCTCACAGCCAGAAGCTGAAGTGTTGCAGCCTGACAAGAAATGATCGGACCACCTCTAATCACTCTGAAATTACCTGGAAATGATCGGGTTTTTAAAGGAGTTCTTCAGAGAAGACGGAGTTTTGGAGCTCAGAACATGAATCTCTGGTCAGGGTTTGATCTTCAGCTTTTTTAACGTTTTCTATGCAAGATTCTGAATAAAACATATTGATGGAAACTTCTCAGCATTGATGATGAAACATCAAATCTTCTGCTTTCAGGTCGGACAAAGACTTCTTTTAGGGTCTCTTAGAGCACCTTAGACTAAAATATACAGTTTCATTTGGATTTATTTCAGTTTTTTAAAAACTAAATTAAACAATAAACCAAATGAGTGCAGCTGACAGTCAACTGAAAACACAAAGGAAAATAGTAATCCTGAAGTTTCACCAGAGAAATTTGCTGAATTTCCTGTCACTTTGAATTTTTTTATTTTATTTATTTTTTGTTTTTTATATTTTATATAAACGTATTAATTTCATTAAAACACAAAAACAAACTATACACAACATAAATGTGTGAATTCCAACAGTAAAAATGTTATAAATGTAGAAAAATATAAGAACTCTGTGGAAACGGCATGATATATTTATCAATGCATTATTATAACTTATTTACTGATTTATTTTCTACAGAAGTGGACGTTTTCCATTAATTACTTTCTGTGTTTTTTCTCGTAAATAACGAGTTGCGTTTCCTCTGTGCATCATTCAGTAACCATGGAGACGGCCTGGTCCCCTCTGCTGGTCACTGAAGAAGTTTATCGTATAGAAAACCATGGAAATAAATTATTTGTGAAAAACTTCTGCTCTCAGCCTCCGCACTTTTAAAGCTTATTGTAAATAATTAGAATATTTTTCTGGATTCTTGAAGCTGGATTACTGGAACAAAGTGAGCGTGAGGAACTGCAGTTCTTTCTCTCAAAGTGTTAATTGATTTATTTGATGTTACTGTGTATAAACACTGCAATTAAGACTCTGTTACTGTTAGCTGTGCAGCTAAATAATCAGTGTTCATTAAAAAAGTGCAGTTCTGCAGATGCAGATTGTTAGTGGTTTCAGCTGAAAGTGTTGTGTTTGTGTTGGAGTTCAGTGACTCACTGACTTTACTCACTGCAACAACATTACAAGCTATTATGTTGGAGGTAATCACACATAACTGCGGAGCATAAAGTCAGATTTATTTTTATTCTCCTGACGTGTCTGCGTTCTGGTCTCATTTGGATGAGAGGCATAACGTTTGGCTCTTATCTAAAGCATTATTTAAACCCTGCTGTCCTTTTCCTGCCCCTCCATCAGATCAAGCACCTCCCATTAAAAGCACCTCAGCTCCAAATGGTTTGATTTCAGATTCATCAGCCTCTCCTCCTCCATCACTGCTGCAGAGATGCACTTTTTTCTGCAGCAACAAGGAAAGCATCATTTTGTTTCAGCTAACGTGTTATTTCTCTAAGTGCTGACTGAGCCTCAGGGTCATTTTCAGCTTTTAGAGTCTGAATCTTACTGATGACATTTAAAACCAGCAGCTCACTGGAGAAAACACGTCTACATCATGGCAATAATGAGTCAGAATCTGACATTTTTATCTGCGTCTCCGGGGCCTCCGGTGTCAGCGTTTGTTTGTTTTGATGGTTTTTGTGAAGGATGAGAGCTTCCAGCCTGAAGACTTGATTACATTTCATCGTGTCACTGGACACGAGGGTCAAGTGTCCACATGAAGCTCTGTCTTCATCAGGACTTGACTCTGTGGCGGGGGTTGATGACTAAATGATGCAGAAGCTTTAATCACTTGATTGGAGGTTTGACCGAGTGACCGACAGCCACAGGATGAGCAGAGGGACAATAATCACTCAATTAAAACCTCCTTAAGGGTCTTTAAGGGCTTTGATGTGAGCAGATAAACCCCAGGAGACTTAGACATCGTCCTAAACTGATCTCAGGTGAAAAGTTCAGATTCTTCTTTTGGGGGAATATTCTGGTAAATACATCTATTTAATCCTAAATATCCAGGATGTCAGTCAGGTCTGGACTTCTATCTTAGATATTTAACCTCCAAACAGTCTTAGGTTAATGAAATAAAAGTACAGATAAATGAATATTCCTTCATTCTTAGCACCCAGTGAAAGTTAGCTTCTGTTTTCAGAGCTGTTCCTTTTGAACTGAGGAAAACCTGATATTTGAGGAGGGGGCTCCATCTATAAAGGGGTGTCTGGATGTACAAAAATGCTTATAAATCAAAATCTATTCAACTCAGGAGCTTCAGATTTTTTGTTTTTTATAGCTCTGATGAAGGGCTATCCATCAGACCCACCAATGAGCCCCCCTCCAGACTCCCACCCAAAACAATAAATCTGTTCTGGTGCATTGTGGGGGTCATATATGGTACCACCATGCAGGATTCGCCTGCTGGTTCCAGTGATTTTTGGTAAAAAGAGCTAAAAACAAACCAGATTTCCCAATTACTCCTTAAATCAGCTGCTGTGTTGAAGTTTGGGGAAAAGCAATAAAAACATTACAAATCTATAAGAATGATCAGTAGAAAAGGCTGCGATCATCCAACAAATACATTGTTTTCTCTGTGGAAATGATAGAAATTTCATGATTTGATTGATTTATAGTAATTTACAAATAACATATGAAGCTCATAAAAAAATTACCTTCAAATATTCATTTTTCATTTTTAATTTGTTAAATAGAAAATCATTATCAAGTTGAGAGAGTGGAGATAGTTTAAAACCTTTTTGAACCAGCCTAAAGGACTAATGTTCTGTAATTCAAAGAATAACTTCTTTAAAACCTCTAAAACTCTATTTATGTTTAAAAATATTAAGTTTGAATTATCAGGGAAAATATATAAGAAACAAAGATATATGATATTTTATGAAAAACAAACTAGATGCTGGATAATTAACATCTGAGTGCTTCAGAAAGCAAAGTGAAAATGAAGATGTTGGACACTAAAACCAGTTTTTCAGAATCCTCAGTGAGAAACAGCAGCTGAACCAAAACGCTGAGTCAGTAAAAAGGTGAAACGTTGGTCTTTCTAAACTTTCTCTCACCTGTTTGTTACAGGAGCCTGTTTTTATAGTTCTTTCTCTTGATGTTTCGCAGGTTGCAGTGTTTTATCAGTGACAAAGTGTTGGAGGTGCAGCTGTCACATCGCTGCACAGATGATGGCCTTGTTCCAGCTCATCTTCCTCCTCCTGCTGCTCTCATCTTCATCACCTGTCTTTCATGTTTTACGTTTCCTCTCAAGGTTGTTTTTCTGCCGATAAAAAGTTTTTATTTTTTGTATTTCTATTTGTTTTGTCATCTGTCTGTCTGGAGCGAGCTCTGACTTTCATTACTCTAAAGCAAAATTACAACATGCAAACTATTCTGCTGTTAAAAGATGCTCTTGGCTGCTAAGGATGGTTTGTGCATAAGTCTTAAACCACAACAGTTCTTTAAACTGCAGTCAAAGAACCACAACTTTTCTAAAGTTGCTAATTAATCCTGTTGATCCTGATTATTCTCAAATGAAAGGAACTTAAAAAATACAATTCTGTGCACCAAAGCCTGTGAAAGTCAGAAAAATGAAGAAGTGTTCACAGACTCTGCTCTCTCTGCAGAGGACAGCTCACCTCCCCCAAGATTTCATCCAGATCCTTTTTATTATGTTGTCAGACTCAGCTTGTCAAACAGAAACAGCTCTGACTTTCTGCAAATGATTGACTTTAATATTACAAGGCAGCTGTTTCAAGGTTTCTGCAGGAGTCCAATGTGATTCTGATTTAAAGTGCGTCTCCCAGTAATTCAAAAACTAAAAGGCCAGACTGTCCCCGGCTGGATGTTTGCTTGGTTTTGTTTGATGTCTCGCTCTGAAGCAATTATCCTTTTCACCTCATCGTAAGAAGAAGTGATGTGAAATAATCTGATGCAAAAATTAATCAAAGTTGTGATTTCTGCAGGAAAACAAACCTGCAAAAACAAAATTACTTTTTAATCTAAATAAAAGAAAACAAAGACTTTTGCTCTCAAAGTGAATCAGTGTAAATTTAAAGGCACATGTTTTGGACTTGATGCAAATTTATTAAAGCAACAAAAAATAAAAGAGAAAAACAATCTGACTCATCTTCGCTCGGCGTACATCAGCACTTCCTGCCAGCAGAAATACTTACTGCTCGACCTGTTTTCATCTTTTGGTATTTAAAAAGTGCTGCTTAACATTCATCAGAGGAACGGTGGGATCATTACTGTTGGAGAACATCAGCCGTCAGACAGAACTCTTCCTGGAACAAACTGAAAACAAGAGGCGCTCCACCTGCAGGCCGAACCCACGGCGCCCTCTGCTCGTCCCTGAGGAGGTGTTTGATGGGCGGAGCCACGGCTTTAACCTGCAGCTCCTGCCTCAAACATAAAAACACATCAGTGATGTTAAAGCTTTACTGTTTTGTTTGAATGTAAGGGGAAGTTGTTGTGCACAGCCGGAGGAAAAGTCCATTTTCATTTTTAAACACACGACAAATATCTACTGCATAAAAAGTAAATGAAGAGAAACGTGGGGAGAGGGATGGAAGTGTAATTGTGTTCCTGCTCTGTTCTGTCACCCATGCCTTTCTATTTATATCTTGACATTTTACCATCCACAGAACAAGCTCAAGCAGCCGAGTGATGGATGGATGCGGGGCGGACGTGTACGTGCGTGATGGATGGGGAGCGTGCACGTCACAGTTCAGCGCACCTTCGCCGCCGACGAAACGTCCGTCTGTGATTTATGAAGCTAATTTTCAAGTTTACACCAAGGTTTCTTTCTTTTTCTGAACAGTTTAGGATTGGAGACATCTGATGAACTCGTTCAGAATTGTTTAACCTTTTTTCTGCATGAACCTGTGGTTTCTGAGGGGTCTGCTTTCATCCAACATGACTTCTGTACACAAACTACAGACGCATGTTGATTAATAATGTTCTTATTCTCAGGAGCAGCTGCTGCAGGTAAAGCCTCTCTGCAGGAGTTCACTTGAAATAGTATTTAGTTGTTTCAATAAAATGAACTGCATTCCTGCACACAACATATCCTTCATGATGCTGTTAGCATCTCTGAGTCTTAAAGTCTTAAAGTGTCCTCCAGGGAGGACAGTGGGAGTCCAATGTCTTATTTATTTGACATGTTGAAGATTCTCTGGAGACTCCAGTGATCCACTTAAACTGAACCAACTTTAACACTATAAGCTTCTGTTTGAACAGTAAAATCAGTCTATGTGTGTAAAATGAAACTGCACAACTGTTCTGTTGCAAGAGACAAGAAATTTATAGTTTAAGTTCAATAAAAGTCCAGAAGAATCAGAGCTGTGTTGCAGACAGAGGACACCCTGCAGGCTTTTCAGTGAGGAGAGGTTTGTTCAATCAAACCAACCAGCAGGTTCTACTGTTGAAATGCCTTTTTGTCTTAATGTGTTTTTAGTTTGAGGTGGTTTTGTTAACATGTAATGTTACTCCTCCAGTTTTAATCAAAGCTCAACATCATTTTTGGGTTTGCAGCCCAGTTTCCTTCTGTTTCAGCGTCAAAATGCTTAAAATCTGTGCTGATCTGTGTACGATTGTCACAGCCGCTTTAATCAGGAGAAATATAAGAGTTTTTCTTGTGTTCTGAAAGTAGTGATGCAGAACAAAAACAACAAAAGTGGATCAACAATCTACAGCTAGAAACAGGAGGTGAGGAAACAAAGAGTTTGCAGCGAACACTTTCTACTTTCAGATATTTTATTGGACAGTTACTGGACTTTGGGTTTACAGAAGCTAAATAAATTTACAAATAAGCTCATAGAAATAACAGGGGTTAGCTTGTTAGTGATATCTTTGTTCTCATAGGCAAATTAATTAAAATAGCACGAGTCACTCCTCACCCAGGCAGAAACAAGTCGACAGACATTTAAAGTTTCTTTGGATCCTAAATGTTTGACCCAACATGAAACTAAATAATTGTAGCTTCGAGGTTTTTGAAAGCAGAACCAGATAGTTTATGTCAATCTCAGCTTGGGTAAATCCTCCAATTTTATCTGACAAGTCTTTTTTTATTAACACAATATGGACCAGATCCTAAATTTCTGTGTATTTCTCCACAATATCTCATTTAGATCATGAACGTACTCTCCGTGAGTTTCACGTGTCGTCGGAGTCACATGACCCAGCAAGAGACAAAACATGTTTCCCCTTACTTAAAACATTTTAAACAAATAAATAAACTTTACATGCATGAATTTTCTGAACGTTACCATTTTAATCATTTAACATTTTATTTATTGCCTTTTTAAACTGAAGACTAAAACCATGAATGGATCAGTATGATCTGTCTTCAGCAGCAGCTCGCAGTGTTGAAAATGACACATTTTTAATGTCGTGTGTCGTTGCACATGTGTATTTATGTAATTATGTGTAATTAGACTGTCTCTGTGTCCTATTCTGAATATAGAGGGAATATGTTGGTTTTGCCTTAATGTGGGCCAACCAATCAGAGCTTTTATATGTCATCAGTTTGGAGGGTGGAGAAGGTTAATCTTTGTATTTGTGGCTAAAGGCACATAACACTTCATAATTTGCTTTTCTAAAGGTTCATTATAACTTTTTTTGTTGCGTTTGCTGTGTTTGTGTACGGCCCAAAGAAGAAGAAAAGAAAACCAACCCAAGCAGTTCTTTTATGCACAAAGTAGTGAACGTTATCGGAGCCCAGTTTCTGCTGCTTTCTTTCAACACAAGCTCCATTCTGCTCCTGCATTTGATAGAAGAAGTAGGAGGATGCTTGATTTACATCCACAGGAGCCCCCCTGGGGGGGCTTTGTACACGTACCTCCACATATACCTCCACCCTCCTCCCCAGCCTGCTGAGAATAGATCAGTACGCCTCACTTATTCAATCAGAACCGGGGTTTTGTCTCATTTCTGTGTCCTCTGGTTCTCCTTTACGTCCTCATTTCTATATTTGTCTGTAGAAACAGTTTTATCTGCCAGAGAAACAAAGAGTCAGACGGATGAAAGCTGCTGCGTTTGAACAGGTTTTATTTTTGAACTTTTTTTCTACGAAACGGAAAATCTGGATCACACATTCAGTTTAGGAGACAGGCGTAGAATGTTCCTTAAAACAATCTAATTATGTTCTTTACTAAAGTCTTTATACATACAGAGAAGTTTTAGGAAAATAAGAGACAAAACAGAGCAACAAGCAAACAGTTTGGATTGAATCAATAAAACATTGGAAGCAGAGACATTTTCAGCTTTGATCTGAGGAGGTGACAGATTATTTACTGCAGATTACTGCACAATATTTATCAGAGATGCAAATGAGCTTGAAGAATACCCACATCCTGCTCCAAACAACTAAAATGAGCAAACAGAGTTCTGTGTTTCTGCATGCAGCAAACAAAAGGCAGATGTAAGAGCGTTCTCCAGGGACAGAGAGGTTAATTAATGTGGAAGGAGGGCGCATCATGTCTTTTTGCCAAATTAATATTTATGACAACAGCAGGATGCTCATTAAAATATGATGTAAGAATCTCTGCAGCAGCTGTGTTATTGGCTCCTCACAGAAACACGAGAAAACGTCTTACTTTAGCTCTTCTTGACTCGTCTGCTGACGGTCGACTCATAAAACACTAAAAAAGTGACAAAATGAAAGAAGTAAAAAGGGAAGAACTGCAGAAAATAGTTTAAGCACAGCAATTATTATCTGAGGAGATATTTATTTATTATTTATTTCTTTATTAACAGATCACTTTGGCCTGTTTTGGCGTAGCCACCATCACTTTGTTTTCTCCTGCCACCTAGTGGTGCAGCTCAGTATTTCAACATTTTTGTTTTTGTAGAATTGCTAAAAATATTTATCTTGTTAAACAGTCTGCAGTGTTTGAGGAGTGTTCTCATAAACAGTCAGGGTCCGTTAGGCTGATGTTTCTTCACACAGGTTCTGTAAGGACTCAGTGCAAACAGTTTGTGATTTGTGCTTTAATGAAAGGTCAGGACCCTAAACTTATTTTCTAATGCTTCCTGTCAGAAAAATAAAACCATTGCTGCACCAGTGTTGGACTTTGTTTCTGTCTCAGTTAAACCAGGGACAGCTCTGAAGTTTCTCCACCAATCGGAGCTCTGCTGCCTCCACGTCCACCTTCTGTTCCTCTGCATGGATCCAGAACCTCCGACACAAAACCAACTGGATTTATGTTGCAATAAACCTGCAGCGATGCTTTCAGACTGCTGAGGCTGGCAGGAGGGCAGAGGGTAATGAGAGACTTTACTTTGGCCTTTAAATAGTTTATGTTTATTTAAATAATATGTGTTTAATGCTCTGCCTGACGCTGGGATCATGTTGTCTGAGTTCTGGTCTGATCTTTAAACCAAGAATGAGTCAAATTGAGAGTTAAACCGTCTCCTCACAGAGAGTTGAGGTGATGATTAAAGCACAAAGCCTCACCTCAGATCTGACAGATAACCTGGATTCTCTTTTAAAACAGAGTAAAACGCTGCAGTGAAGGCGCCCGCAGTTATTCCTCACAGAGAACCTGTTATGGACAGTGTGCTCCATTAGGTTCTTGAGCAGAGTGACACGTTGAAACAAAAGTGAAAGCAAACAGTCGTCTCGCTGTCACACAGACAAACAGTTGGAAATGAGCCTGTCATCTTTTAATTTGTTGCTGTTCTACACCTGCCTGGCTGCTCGGCTCCGCCGTCCGTCTGTTTTCGTCTCCGTCACTCACTTTCCTTTCGTCTGTCCTTCAGACGGACAGATGGTTGCTTCGTCCCGTGTCTGTGGCTGTCTGTCATCTTCCTCCTCCTCGCCGCCGTCTCTTCTTCGCTCGCTGCTGTCAGCTCGTTGCTGTCGGCTTCATCCTTCAGTGTTTTTATTAGATCGCATTAATCTTCTGTTTGCTTTCATCAAACATCTGGCTGTCGTTCCTTTGAAATATTATGAGAAATTAGACTATAATAAAGATTTTAAACTCAAAACTTCTTACTTTTACCATGAGTTTTTGTTTGCTTTTATATATCTTTTTAATATTTTAATGCAGAACTAAGTTGTTGAACTAAGTTGTTTTGCTGCTCCTGAACGTGAACTCTGTCCCTTTGAACCGCTGCGACTCTTCAGTCCATTCTCCTGAACGAAGCTGTCAGGTGTTTGCAGCGAGCTGAGCCTCAGTAAACTGCTTGATACAAACGAGTGGCTTCAGGTCCAGAGAGTCGACACCATCACGACCTCAAAGTCAAAGATGGAGGCGACTTTCAGACATGAACTGTCCCAGCTCCGTCTCAGAGTGTCTGCTTGTTTGTCTTCTTGACTCTGAGCAGAGGAACCTGGCCTGACTGAAGTGTTTCACTGACCAGCTTATTTCCCAACATCTTGACAGAAAAAGTTGCTCCTTACATTTCTGAGCAGACCTCTTTTCTCTGCAACAATCTGAGGAAACAACCCAGAAGTTCAGCCAGAGTACAAACTAACATTTCTAGCACTGTGCACATTTATGGTAAAGTTGTGTAGTAAAAGGATAAAAAGCTCAGTGTGCTCCCTGTGGATTAAAAAACTAGAACATCCTGATTCCTCCTCACTGCCTTGAACAGTTCTTCATCTGTGGAAGTCTTTTCATCATGTTTTGTGTCAATGGAAGGCTTTTTGTCAGTAATTTGACCTTGGGAAATGAGGTTTATTGCAGCAGAGAATGCAGCAGGGGGGCTGTTTTCCTCATTAGAACTCAGTACACAGCTACTATAATGAGCAACAGCTGCAGAGCAACAGTCACACTGAGGATTATTTGTACAAAAGGCCGATTTTAGAAACTAGGTTGAGTTATTTCCAAAAACAAAACACTAATATTAAAAGTTTTAACCTTCCCATTTAAATACAAAGCCAAGTGACTTTGAAGTTTAGGTTATTATTTATTCTAATTTTAGTTTGGCACAAAAGAAAAAACATGCAGTTTGTTAAACGAGCTGTTAATGAATGATTAAAGTTCAGAAAACCTGATGGACTGAAACAGGTTTCAGTCCTGACTGAAATTTATTAAAAGCCCTTTGATTTTTTTCATAAGAGTGGCAATTAAAGGTAAGAACTGGAGGAAGTCATCTAACACCCAGGTTTTCAAAATAAAAGCCCTCGGTAGCATCTGGAATCGGCACCATTGTTTGCCTTCCAGTGGAACAAAGACCATTAAAGCCTTGTTTACCCTAAACAACCATTTTCATTACTTTTTCATTTATTATATTTACTATAAAATATATTCTTATATCGCATAAAAAGCTTACATTTGCTTTATTTTACAGTTTTCCTGTTAAATTCAGTAGCTGCATGTTCAGCAGGAGATGGAACTGATTTTTCTCCTGCAAATAAAAAACTCCAAACTGGTTTTCTAAAATGATTTTAAAGACTCGGCTGGTCTGACTCCTGACACCAGCATTAAGTGGACTGACTTCCTCAGCCAAAGGCCAACAGGACTGCAGAAAGCAGGAGGACGAGAGGACGGTGGGTTGCCAGGTCAGGAAAGACCTTTGACAATCGATTAGGCTGAAGTCTTGTTATTTACCAAGAGGATTCAAATCCTGCCTTCTGCATATTACGCCCTCAGGCCGTCCCCCGTCTCTGGGGGCTTCGCTCTTCTTGTCCTCTATTCTGCCCAACGTCTCCAAGAGCCACATCAGAGGCGGATAGTCTTCCATTTATTTTTGTCAGCAACAAAAAGACATCGATCTCCTCGACCCTTTGTTTAACTGAGAGGTTCAGGTCAGAACTGCCTCAGCTCCAGACTCAACAAATCCCACTTCAATATTCTTTACGGCTGTGTTACACTTTATTTAGGACAGTTTTTATGCTGTGCAGGGATTAAATATCTATGTTTTGGCAGTTTCCTCTGAGAAGCAGCGACACATGAAGGTAGGAAATCTGCTCCCGGCAGCCCAGGGTCCAGATGCTGATGGTTGTGGAGCTGGGCGACGGCCAAGACTCCGTGGAGAACTCCAATCAGGAGCAGATGGGAAAGACGGCGGGTTGGATGAGATACAGTAACAGAATTATCATCATAATGAACAAACAGAGGAGGAAAAACCGTGTTGGACACAAACAGTGACACGGAAATTAGAGCTGGAATCATTTGTTGGACGTGAGATGGACGAAAAGAATCAACCAGCAGGACTTCTTTGTTCTTTATGCAGAACTGCAGAAACACAGAAAACATGAAAACCTTTAAAATAAGAATAAAAAACAAAATAAAGTGTTGATGAACTGTTTTATTATGCTTTCATAAAAGTTTGGTTTTCTCTTGGTTCTTTATCAGGAGCTTTAATGAGCTGTTGTGGTTTGGATTTTACATTTTTATTCCCTTTTTATTTCAGAACATTGTTCAGACATCTGAGTGTGAAATATCAGGGTTTTTTATTTCTAAAGTAATCAGTTTCTGCAGTTTAAATAACAGATTTTTATACTTGTGGGAAAAATCTGAACAAAACAAATTTCAGTCTCGAGGAAACCCAGTTATCCACAATCAGAGAAGCAATTTTTCAACAGTTTTTCTCAAATTAGTGACAGAGAAGCTGCAATTTGGTGCAAAGTTCAAAACACATTTTTTATATTTCTTTAAAACATCATGAAGGGATCTTTAACAAGGAGACACAGTTTTACTTTAAATATGTATAAAACATGTCCTGTTAGGAAAATTAACAAAGAATAATGAGACTATTCTCAAACATGATGAATAAAAATGTTCATTTTGTAAAAATAAAAAGGTCAAATGTAGAAAACAGAATTTGAGAGAAAGTTGTTTTAAGAAAATCTTTCTTTTTCATTGAAATATAAAAAAGTCATTAAAGTTTTTTTTGCCATCTTTCTGCTGAAGGATGAAAATAGATAAAGTTTAAATGGAATCAATTAATTTAATGAGTTTTTCACAACATGATGAAGAAGTTTTGCTGTTTTAAACTGGTCAGAACTTTTTGTCTGTGGTTTTTATATTTATACAAACAAACCTGTTGGATTAACTTCCACTGCTGGATGAGAATTATCCATTTATTCTCCACCCATTAGTGTGTGTGTGTGTGTGTGTGTGTGTGTGTGTGTGTGTGTGTGTGTGTGTGTGTGGGGGGGGTCTTTATTCATATTAAAGCATGTTCAGCATCATGATTAGCATCAACTGCACCATAAATAATAATCTGTTTAACTCTAAGTTTTATATTCATGCTAAGTTTGAAATTTAAAAATATCCATACTGTGTGAAAGTATTTTTCTTGTTGTGTTGTTGGAATATACATTATAAAAATATGTTCCAGTTTAATGCTTCTGCTTAAACTGGAACTAAAGTTTCTGATTCCTTTATGTTTCTTTGTCTCTAACAACCCATTTCACTTTTTACATTCTCCTGAGCTTCACTGTATTCATGCAGTGTCTGGTGTTTTCATTTCTTTTATTAGATCCTTGTGTTTGTTGCTTTGTGTGTTTGGGACACAGACGGTTAAATAATCATGTTTGAAGAGCTGCATCTGCACTTTCCAAACTCAAGGTTTTGGACCATTTCCTCCACAGATGTTGGAAGACGTTGACGTTGATGGGAAACGAAGGTTCTGACTGTTTCAATAATCATCTGAGTTAATCGTTCAGACGAGGAGAGATCATTAATAAAAAGACATTTACATTGTGAATTTTTGATGTTGAAGTGTGTCGAACAGAAGAGTTTAGAAGTGGGTGGAAAAAGACAAACAGCAGAACTCTGCTGGACTGAGATGCAGCTGTGACTCAGTTCTGTTCTTGTCTGCAGTATTAAGGATGTTGCTCCAGTCTGGAACATGCTGGAGAGGTCAAATATCTTTCCTGACCTGGAGGGACTGTCTAGTTATCCCTCTTAGACCTGTAACCTCAGAGAACCAACTCTGTGTTTCATTAAGCTGCTCAAAAACACTTTTTTAATAATTTCATTAAAAACAAAGCAACTATATACAATAGAAATTAAATAAAACGAAATGCAGCAGAAAAAAGAAAAAGAAAATTTCTAAGAATATATCCAAACAAAAAATCAACTCAAACAACAATATGTTTGGATTCACATTATGCTTTTTCGTATTTCTTAAAAAGACAAACTTATCTTAGAAACATACATCTGCCAACTTTAAGTTTTTCTCCACATCAAAACGATAAATCCTCAGATCTGCATCAAACTGAGTAAACACGTTTAAAACTAAATTAAGAGGAATCCTAACTTCCCTGGCCTACCAGACATGCCCACCTTTTTACTTCCTACATTATCATCCTTTTTTATTCTTTGAGTGAAAACTTTTCTAATCGTTTGAAAAACACATTTTCTGATTTTGAAAGCAGAACTCTGTCATGAAGAGATGTGTTGAACTGATGAGGACAGAGTTAAAGTGTCCATAAATCCAGCAGGCCTGGTGAAGAAGTGAACCTGGTTTAAAGTTCTGACTCAGTCTGATCCACTGCTTGTGTTTCCTGACAGGAACATTTGAAGAAGAAACATTTGCAGTGAACAAATCATCATACAGACTGTGTGTATTTGTGTCGGCTGCATTTTGTCACTGTATATTGTTTACAGCATGTATTGATGTTTATTTTGAGACAAATAATATGTTCTCTCCTGTGTCCTCATTAGCAGTTATCACAGGGCTGTCATGTCAAACAGCGACAGCTTCTACACTGAAAAAGACTCTTAAACTCCCACTGGTTCTGCTCCGACACAGAAATCCACTTCTCCTCTGACTCTGTGGCAGCCCTGCATGGATCTAATATACGTTTTCACAAATCTGATGCAACGGTTTCTTTTATTACAAACCACTTGCAGTGTTTGTGTCTGCTTCCTGTGATGAAGTGTGGGATCGACTGGGTGCAGAGCCGTCAGTCGGTTCGATTCAAGCATGATGCCTGGCGTGTCTTCAGACTACAGTTACATCGTTTCCCCTCTGAGGCAGCCGAGAGTGACAAGTTAGGGGACATCTGGTTATTTATTCACTCCTGTTGTTTACCACAACAGGAACACTATTTTCCCTTTATAACATGTCCTCGACTGTTTGCACCATTTGATAGAACCAGATTCTCAAATCAGCACCAGAATCTTTTACATTATGGTTTTTACATTTCAGGAGGTTTTTGTGGAAGGATAAACTCCAGTCATGTTCTGCCCTTAGAGCTTATAACAAATACAAAATGTGAAAACAGAAGAAAACCTCATTTTATTGGTTTTTGATTTATCTCACTGTTTTTCTTGTTTTAAAATGGAGCCAAAAGGATTCAATTCATCTCATTGTTTGTTAATTTGATTTAATGTTGTGCACAATGGTACATTTTGATGATACACAGTGTAAATGTCATAGAAAAAGGCTATTTCATATGCGAAATGAGTCCTACAATGGAAATCAACACTTTTATTAGATCAGATTCTCTTTGATGAAGTAAAAAACCCATTTGGCACAGTTTTGGGAACATTTGGCTAAATTGTGCCAAAATGCCATTTCCGCCTGGCACACTGCTCACTAAAAGCTTTGTGGAATAAATATATATAAACTTATTCAGTCCTACTTTGCTACAATTATTCTCAAGATGTAGATTTGTAAAATCTAAGGGCATTTCTGGGTTTTTACAAGAGTTTTCATTGTGTTTTGCACTGTTGATATAGAAAAAAATAGTAGGTGAGGCTAAAAAAATTGAATATTTTCTTTGTTGTATCACAAATAACTCAGGCACAGTAAGAGTTACAACAGTGGTTTCACTTCAGAAATTATCTTTAAGATCTTACCTTTACAGAGGTACCAAGAGTTTAGACCTTATAATTGTGGAGCTATTCTTGATTTGTTTAGCTGTGTAATTTCAGACAGAAATGACCTCTAAAATCTCTGAGGGCTCAACAGGTTAAAGTCTTAAGACTAATTTCATGATTTTTATCTACAGTTTTATTTTGATTTTGGTTGGTTGTGTTTTAATGCATCAGAACTTTGACTTGCTTGGTTTTAAATTGGATTAGTGTTTAAAGAAGCTGTTTTATTGTTACATTTTGAACTCAATAAGATGATTTAATGGTTAGTTTATTCACAGCTGCAGAAGAGGTCAATTAGAATGTAGTTCTACAAAGACAACGTCTCAGAACAACAGATTCTGAAGCATTGGGTGGTTTGAGGTTCTCATTTTTTATTATTTTTTAATTTCATTTTAAAAAGTTTACATCTAAAAAACATTTTCCAGAAAAAAGCAGTGCCGTGGCGACAGGATGTGCATTCAGATGCAAATTACGGGTGGGGTTAAGTTTAGGACCAAGGTAGGAATTGAGTTTAGGTTAGTTTTAGAGTCAGGGAGGTACCTGTAAGGTCAGTTTTAGGGTAAATTGTCAGGGTTAGGCTATAAAATTACCAAAAAACGAATGGAAGTCTATCCACGGTCCCCACAGGGATATAAAAACAAGACTGTGTGGATGTGTGTGTGTGTGTGAATTAAAGAGTAGCCTGAGGCTCTGTCACCTGATGTGTTTACATGACTCTGGGTGTTCAGAAAGCTTCATGTCCACAGGAGTTAGACGTGCTTCGACCTGATGTGAGCGAGAGCAACACAGGCTGACTGTGCACGTGATCGTGCACGTAAACATGTCAGCCGCAGGTGAGAGCAGACATTGTTTCGCGTCTCCAGGTTTCTTCCAGCCTTCGGGTCTGGCATCTGGACCCCAGAACTGAACTCGTTCGGCAGAAGAACTGAATTTGTTAGAATCTGAAAGAAGCTGGTGTCTGGATTCAGCTCAACAACAAACAATTAGATTTCTGCTTGAGCATTCATTTTACTTCCCCTTTTTTAAACAGTGTTTAAATCTCTAATAAACTATTTATACCCAGGGTCACCATTACTGGGGTCAGTGTTTCAGTAAGATGGATTAAAGTTTTCATGATGCACAACCTATTTTAAAAATTAGATGAAAAGACTTTGTAGCAGCTTTAAACGTTGCACTGGTCAGTTAGCGTGCACTTTACAAGCTCCTAAAATAGCCTCTATTTTCTTTTACTTAAGCAAATAGACTGGAGAAAGGAAATAATTCTTGGAGAACAAAGAGCACATAAATACTACCATTTCAGCAAAACTCCATTATTTTTTATTTTGTTCTTTAAAAGGCCGTGGATCACAGTGAGATTTGTTTCATCCTCCTCTCCAGCGATGTGCCGGAGGGCTTACAGAGGACCACCGTTTGCAGGTAACTGACCTACAGCAGGAAACACGTTTGAAATGTCCAGTGGGTTCAATTTTCATTTGTTGGAGGACATCAGTATACTCTAAAAAATAAAAAAAATTAACAAAGAAAAAAATGTACATGAAAGAAAGATGGCTTAAAAAGTGATCAATCAGGACATGTTTTAGAGTTTGTATGTTTTTACATATGTATGAAGAAAATAGCTGGAGGACCGTCCTGTTTCATTATCTCATGCTTCTTATGTTCTGCTTTATAGAAAGCTGTTTTCCTGTGTTGCTACATAAAGAATGGGCTCCAGGGGATTCACTGAATTACAGCGTTTGATGCCACAGTGGAGCTGGAAGCACAGTTTGTGTTTTGATATGTTTAGCATTTGATGGTGCATCAAAAAGCCTCCTATTAGATTTTGATGACTTTGGCCCCGGATGCTGCAGCTGGACAGAAACACGATGGACTGGGACGACTCTGGCACCGGGCGGTGCAGCTGGGAGGCAGATTCTGGATGGAGACGTTGCATTCAGGCACATTGTGGGACGTGCCAAGACACTTTGTCGTCTTTGCGCACGGGAATAACTTAGTGTGCGTGCGTGCATGTTCTGGATCGCCTCCAAATTTGTGAGTCTGTTCTGTCCTCCACCTCTGGAGCTGCACCTTCAGCATCATTCATCACAAAAACAGCCCTGTGAGAAAACAGCTTTTTTCAAGGCTGAAGAAAATAAAAACTGCCATTTTAATTTCAGGGTTGCAGATTTTTTATTTAATTTTTTTTCTCCAACTGTTCTCAAAGCATACTAGAATGATTTGAGCTGCTTTTGAAATTGTGTGTTCATGCATCTCTTTCATAGTCTCCCACTGACAGGATGCGCCATAAAGGATTAGTATGTTTCTTTACAGAAAGGTGAACAGTTCGCTGAGGGTTTTGTTGTTGAAATAAACGTGTATTAAATGTGGTCAAGGTTAAAGAATCAGATGGAAAGAAATACAGAGACATAAACTCTGACAGCAGAATCTGCTTCTACAGCAGCAGAATCTGAAATCAGCAGCATAAAAGAAACTTTTCATCACAGGAGAAAGTCTTGAAGAATTGACCCATTGTTTGTAAATCACATATGTAACAATCTCTACTGCTGAAAAAAAATCTCATGAACTGTTGCAGAATAAAACAAGGTTTGTACTGAGACTGGCAATAACGCAGCACCGAGGCTTGGTTATAGTCACACTTTGGGTACTTACCAGCTGATACTTACCACTTGAATTATTGTAGTATTTTCCAAAAGGACGTGTGGCAGAACAATTTATAGCATGAAATGTTGTAAATAGGAGAGCAAAAGCTTGATGAACAAATGGTTGAAATGGTCTGAGGAAGGTGCAGCTTTTGCAGAGTTATCACATCCATCCATCCATCCATCCATCCATCCATTCATGGAAACATCCATCCATCTATCCATCCATCCATCCATTCATGGAAACATCCATCCATCCATCCATCCATCCATCCATTCATTCATGGAAACATCCATCCATCTATCCATCCATGGAACCAACCATCCATCCATCCGTGGAACCAACCATCCATCTATCCATCCATCCATCCATGGAACCATCCATCCATCCATGGAACCAACCATCCATCCATCTATTCATCCATCCAGCCATCCATCCATTCATGGAAACATCCATTCATCCATCCATTCATGGAAACATCTATCCATCCATCCATCCATTCATGGAAACATCCATCTATCCATCCATCCATCCATCCATCCATCCATCCATGGAAACATCCATAATAATAATAATATTAATAATACGTTTAATTTATAGGGCACTTTATATTCAAAGATCTCAAAGTGCTACAAAAAATAAAAAAAATAAATAAATAAATAAAATAAAATAAAAATAAAAAATCCATCCATGGAAACATCTATCTATCTATCTATCTATCTATCTATCTATCTATCTATCTATCTATCTATCTATCTATCTATCTATCT
>JARVJO010000330.1:25962909-25977990 GCA_031762555.1 Cynodonichthys magdalenae | reverse complement strand
CTCCTCCTCATGTCTGCAGCTGGACCCTCCTCCTTATGTCTGGAGCTGGACCCTCCTCCTGCTGTCTGCAGCTGGACCCTCCTCCTACTTTATGCAGCTGGACCCTCCTCCTAATGTCTGCAGCTGGACCCACCTCCTGCTGTCTGCAGCTGGACCCAAGTCCTGCTGTCTGCAGCTGGACCCACCTCCTGCTGTCTGCAGCTGGACCCAAGTCCTGCTGTCTGCAGCTGGACCCTCCTCCTAATGTCTGCAGCTGGACCCACCTCCTCCTGTCTGCAGCTGGACCCTCCTCCTGCTGTCTGCAGCTGGACCCTCCTCCTCCTGTCTGCAGCTGGACCCTCCTCCTGCTGTCTGCAGCTGGACCCACCTCCTGCTGTCTGCAGCTGGACCCACCTCCTGCTGTCTGCAGCTGGACCCACCTCTTGCTGTCTGCAGCTGGACCCTCCTCCTGCTGTCTGCAGCTGGACCCTCCTCCTGCTGTCTGCAGCTGGACTCTCCTCCTGCTGTTGGCGTCTTCTTGGATATTCCCATAACATGAAGAGAATTGCATTTCTTTTTCTACATCTGCAGACAGCAGTAACATAACTGATACTAGGTGACATGACAGAATAATTACAACTTTGTGATAGTAGCAACACGTTCCTGATAACATATCTCCATTGTTCTGAGATGTGTCCTTGTGAGTTTACTTCCTGTTTACTACAGCCATTAGTAACGTCAACATCTGATGTAATTACACTCTGTGTAGCCTGATTGATTTGCTCTAAGCCAGCTGATGGAAACACTGATGTGCATTTCTTTTTTTGGGGCATTTGAAAAGTTCGATCAAAAATTGGATGGAAACACAACTGCTGACATGGCATTTATTTCTAACATCGGTAATATCTTTTGTTTCTTGTAAAGATGTTAGTTTTTCTTCCTGTTTGAAACACTGAATCACCGTAAGATAAATCCAGTAACTTAAACCATGTTTTAAAATGTTCAGAGAAGCAAACACCAACATGAACAAAACAAGAAACAAAGCTTCTTACAGGAGCAGAACGTTGTTCTGTCAGTGAGGCTGTCTGTGCAGCAGAAGGTGTTGGACCTCGGGCCAGTAAATAAAAACACCTCCACAGACAATCCAAACACAGGATCGATACTCACATTCACACCCACACACCGAGGAGCTGTCAGCGCCACAGAATGCTGATGTTGGAGGGCAGCTCGCTGCGAGACGCCTGAAGCCTTTCATATTGAGATGTGAGGTCACAGGCGGCACACAAACACAGAACACGCCAGGTCCAAACTCAAATATGAAAGCTGATTTCCATACAAACACTCAGACACACAGACAGCTGACCGTCACCTCGTCTCCACAGCAAACAGGAAGAGGAGGCAGCTCCTCTTCTGGACCCTGAGAGTCTGTTTACTGATGGAAACCAGGAGACATCACTAAGGTCCTAAATAAACAGGTGCAAAACAGTTTTATTGGTAAAACTGGAATATTGGGTTGAATCTTTGCAGGTTGCAGCTGATTCACACACACACACACACACACACACACACCAACAGAGACGTTTGCAATGAAAAAGATACGGATCATAAAGGAAGCTGCAGAGCAGAAAACGACTCTGAGATGAAACCTTTCATTCAGGCAGAAAATCACTGCAAACTACTGCAAAAAAAAAAACATTCTGAACGCAGCCTATGATTGACAGCCATGACATCCTAATGAGGGCGTGGAGCACACATGTACACATGCACACATGTACACATGCACACATGTACACATGCACACACGTACACATGCACACTGCCCCATATAGCCTGGTGTTTGTGTTTACCATGCATGTATGCAGACACCATGATATCTACTGTTAAAAGCTTCCCTCTGGCCACTGTAAGTGAGACACACACCCACCCTCACACACACCCTCACACACACACACACACACCTCCCTCACACACACACGTACAGTTCAGGCTGACTGCCTTTAATGAGAATTACACAGAGGAGTATAGTCACATCATGTTATTACTGTCCACAGGTACTGTAGTAAAACACTTTCCCATTTAGAAACAAGGGGTCAAGTAGTGAATATATAAAGTTTATAATTACATATATTACATAAAGTACTTTAATATAAAGTCATAGGTTGTGAGCTGCAGTAATTCTGTAGGTTTAGAACAGATCTGTATCATCAGACTCCAAACCAAGGTTAGAATAGTTCATTATAATTTAGTTTTACTTCATTGTCATTTTTTTCTTTTAATTCAGTTTGTTTTAATAAGTTTTTTAGAATGGATTTGTTAGTTTTTATTATTATTGCTTTTTCATTGATTAATTTTAGTTTAGTTTTCATTAGTTCTAGTATTAGTTTTTTATATTTTGAATAAACATATTTGCATCCTCCAGCTTGTGGTGTTCCTGTGAGTTCACTAACCAGCAGCTTCTCGGTCACTGGTGAAAGCAGTTCATCATAGCAACACCACTAAAATAAGTTTATGATTATTATATGAATGTTTAAGGAAGGTGACAGTTGTCTCCTGGTGCTACCTGTCCTGGCTGTTGCTTGTTTTTCATGGAGCTACTGAGAGAAGCTAGCTTGTCAACATACTCACCGTTAACCGTATTGTGTTAGCTTGATTTGTGCAGTTTTTCTCCTTGAAGTATTCCACCTATTTTATCTCCTGTTTCCACTACAAGACACCTGCTTTTATTTTTCTCACAGTCTAATTGCTGTGGTCATTGGGCAGACTGTAAACTAATGTTACAAACCCTGAGCTGCCACAAGCTACAGCTAATGTGAAACTGCTCGAGTCGAAGAAAAAATATAATATTATATAATATGATTTCAGTTAGTTTTGTAAAAAGATGGTACAGTTCCAGTTATTGTTTTTTTTTTATTTTTTTTTTCATTTTATTAGTTTTTTTTTTTTCAGTCAAGTAAAATGTTTTTTTTTTCTGTTTCAGTTGTTATTTGGTTAGTTTTAGTTGCTCTAAGCTGGCTTCTGTTTGAAAGTGAACTTATTGGCTGCTGACATGAAAACCAGCTGATTAATTCTGACTAATTATTCAGACACTGAGGTAACAGTTGGTTTGGTAGTAGCTGAGAGTCATTCTCAGGGTTCCTCTTATTTCTAACATCTTTTATGAGCTGGTTTGTTTAGTAGACATGTATCTTTTTATTAGAACAATGATCCCTAATTCCCACTCCTAACATGAATATGTTGCTGAAAGTGCATCTTTAACATTAAATTACAAACTAACAAGCACCAGGCTGTACTTTGACCCTCAGCCTCCCCAGCATGCCTCTGCACTGATGTCTGAGCCTCTCAGGGCAAAGTGTTAATGGAAACCTCATAATGTGGTGAATGAACAAAGTTTTAAAGGCAACATAAAAAGAGGACTCAGCCAGGAGGATAAAGAGAGAATAAAACAATGTGAGCAGTTTAGTGGGCGGTCAGGAGCCCAGCAGAGATGGCAGAATAATATTGGTCATAAATGGAAGATGGAAACACTTTGCAGAACAACGAGCAGATTGTCTGAAGAGGAAACAGTGGCTTTAAATAATAAAAATGTTGCAAACAGCATGACGGCCTCTCATTGTTTGGGTCTGAGGTTCGGGGGCTGTGATCATCCTGTACAAAGAGATTCTGTGTGTTTGTGAATATTTCTGCAGCACACAGCCACCTCTCACCTACGCTGACAGCACCACAAAACAGGGGATAACAAGCAATTACAGCCGTCTCTGTTCGGCCAATCAGGTCTTAATTACCATGAAACACGATCAGCAGCTCCAAACCGCAGACAGGCCCTGATGAGTTCAATGAGAAATGATTCAGTGGAGTACATATTTCACAGAAATGAATTTTTAAGATGCTGAGCAGCAGTCGGAGCTACAGGCGCGGCGGGTCTTTGCAGAGATGATTTACGCAGCCGACTGCTCAACATGTTAATCTGCTCAGCAGCACAGTTACATCAGAGACGTGTTTATTTTATTGTAGTTCATTTAAAGTTCATTTAGTGAAGGAACAAAACAAAAAACTAGTGGTTCCACTTCCTGCCTTTATTCGGATCCATTTGTCAGCTGAAAAGAAAAGGTCGCAGTAAATCCTCATCTTTCTTTGGGATCTTATCAGATGAAGAGTTTATTTGATGAAGAACATTGTCTCTTTTAGGACCACAGGAATGATCTGATTTGTATAAAAACTGAGTAAATCATCAAAGATTTTACAACATTAAACTGAGAAAAATGCTCCATGAATTTAGAAAAACTACATTTAAATAATGAAGAGCTTCATAACTTTAAAAATGTAACATTTTATCTGTAGACTTTATAATAAGGAGAAATTTGTTTGTAATTTTATCTCAGTAATTTAATTTAGAAACGTGGATTTTTTAGTTTTTTTGTGACTAATTGCTGCTGAAATGAAAGCACATTTTGATATTTGTGTTTTTTCTTATGTAAAGCAGCGTCAACAGAAAGCAGCTTGTATTCATTGGTGACCTTTTTCATTTAGTTTTGGTCCATTTAATGTTTTTTTTCTGCTGGTTTGTACAAACTGCTGTTTGGTGACTTCTCTCACTGAAAGGCAACTTCAGGAAGCAGAAAGATTTTGATTTTATCTTCAATCCAGTGAAAGACCTTGGATGGATGGATTTTTTTACACATTTAAAAAATATTCATCATTTTTTTTCCAACAAATTACATTTTAGCTGAACAAACTGAAGATATTTTAGGAATCTTTCAGTTTATTTTTGTTAAATATTATGAATGTTTTGAAAGAAACAAGTATTTTCTGTTGAACACATTTATTCCAGGTGTAGTCAGGTATTAAAACATTTCAATGAAGCCACAAGAACTCCTAACACAGTCCAGCGCAAAGTTATTTTTTTATTTATAATATTGAAGACAAACATTATTAACAAGTGTGCAATATTTCAAAACAAAATAAGAAACATACAAAAGAGGAGGAAAGAGAAGGAGAAATAACAATAAATAAACTAACAGAACAAAAGGTCACTGGTCTTAATATTGGTGGAAATATGAGTAATTTAGAGATTGGTAATAGCAAGTAGAGGCTACACAAAATTTAAGGAATAAAAAATAAATAAAATAAGGAATAAGGGGCAAATAAATAAAGATATATAAATAAAAAACAAGAATCAAAAACGTATATAAGAATCCATTAAGTGCAAAACAAAAAATCAAAAATGAGGAATAATATATACATAATGTATGCATTCTGTATGTTTGTTTATACCATTAATTTGTGTGTGTGTGTGTGTGTTGGGGGGGGGGGGGGGGGTAAATTAACAAAAAATAAATAATGAGAGAAAAGAAATAAATCAACTTCATGAAGGGGCAAGTAAAAAAAGAGACATATAAATAAAAAAACAAAAAGAATCCAAAATACATCAAAATTAAATCAATAACAAAAAGTATATAGTTTGTTTATAAAGTAAATATTACTCTGACTGGTGCCAAAACTCAAGTTTAGCTTGACTTGCTGTTGGAGACGCTCCTGGACATCTTTGTCTCATTAATGCTCTGATCTGTCTTTAGTTCTCAGGAAAAAAAGAAAAACATACAAATATTTGTGAAATGCTTCTTCTCTTTAATCAGTTTCTGCTGAGCCAAGATGTTGGACTGAATATTCTGCAGCAAATATTCCAACAGAACAACTGAAAACAAAGGCCTGCATGTCCTCACAGCGATAGTAAACTCAGACTACACACACTGTATTTACCTGCTCTCCTCTCAGGAGCAGAGATCTATATGTAAAGAAGTTTCCACTCCAGCAGCTCCGCGTGAGTCGCATTTGCATTTCCTCAAAGTCACCGTCAGCAGCACTCGATGGAGGGGAGATGAAGAGAAGATGGGCAGAGGGAGAGTGGAGGTGGGACAGATTTCAGGCAGGGAGGAAGGGCCTGGCAGGAGGAGATAAATAGGTGAGAGTGCAGAAAGAGACAAGCAAGAAGGCAGGAGTCCAGAAGAAAGAAATGAGACTTGTCTTCTGCTCACGTCCTCCTGCTCTTACTGAGTTTGACAACAGTTCCAGCTTCTGCACAGATGATTCCTTCTCCTCTTCCCTTCTTTTTGTCTTACAGAACTCTGGATTTTCCTCATTCACTTGGATAAAAAATAAGATGAAATGCAGCAAATATTTAGGTTTTCTCAGCAGAATGTAAACTAATGTGTGCACATTTATCCACAATTAAAATAGTCTTCTTCAACCAGGAACTTGTTTAGTTTTCCAGACAAAAGAGAGAAACACTTTTCAGTTTGATGGTCATCTTCTAAAGTCTTCATTCATGAAAAAACTATCTGTCAAATATAAATATTGTTTTGTTCTAATGAAAGATAAATATAACATTTGTTTGTAGAGCCTCCCAAGGTTTTTTATTAAACTAAAGTCAGCAACAAACTGAACAAACCCACTCAAGGCGAACCAGTGGAAAAATAAATATTAAATCTGACAATGAACTAAACTAACTGAAGAGCAAAGGAGAGATTCCTGAGGGTGAACAGGTGAGTTGATCACCAATCAGTAACAGGTGTGTGAGGCTGATTTAAACTGTTCACAAAGTGTTCATCTACGGTCCAACTACACAACATCACAATTCTTCTAAAGCAGAAAGTGAAATGTGGCCTCTGTACTCCAGCTGCTCTGCACCAGGTGAAAGAAAACAAAAGAAAAACCAAAACATTATTTTTGGAGCACATTCAATCACAGATAATGAAGATGATGCTGCAAGAGGAACAGATCCAGTTTTTCATGCTAAAATCTCACTGTTTGTGAAGCCAAAGTTCCAGCTCAACAACCATTCAACTTTGAACACGAGTCCAAAGGCACGAGCTGTGTGTGTGTGTGTGTGTGTGTGTGTGTGTGTGTGTGTCTGACTTGGTGTATCTTCAAAGCCAGAGGAGGAAGTGAAGTGTTTTGAGGCGGTCCGTTGGTGCCAGCAGGATGATGAACGGATCAAAGCTGCTTCTGTCCAGCGGCTGCAGGGAGGAGGAGGAGGAAACACTCCTGTCTGTCCCTCTAGGACAACCAGGACATGTTCTCACCTGCACAGCTGGACAGTTCTCACACACACACACAGCTGGACAGAGCTGGGTGTGAACTTTGGCTTCAGGACTTCCTGAACAGACTGTCAGTGAGAGGGAGAGAGAAATGTGATGTTTAAGGTTAATTTAAATGTAAAAAATAAGTAAAGGAAGTTCTGCTTCCCATGCTGATGAACGTTTTCAGTTTTGAACTGAGAAAGCTTCTCTGAAGAGAAGAGAATCATCACAAACTTCATAATAAGTCCAGCTGTGCTTTTTTTATTTATTTATCTGTTTTGGAATTGCCATGTCCAGAATAACAGATAATCTAACCCAGAAGACAACATTTATCACTCATCACTGGTCCTTGTTTCCTGTCCTGAACACATCAGTTTCTAATGGCAGCTGGCGCACTGACTGGTGAGTCACTGGTCCACTTCATGGTTCTGGATGATAAGAGGACAGGTGCAGATGTTATAATGTTTGGTGCACAGTCTGATAATCCTCATTGGTTTGTTCTCTGGTGCCTACAGGCCCCAGTCGTGTTTGGATGCACCATCATGAGGCTGCACGATGACGCTGTCACTCCACATGTGATGACCACACTGATGCCCTTCGGTGACAAATTATTTCTGTACCCAACTGGTTTACACGTGTATCAAATTATATTCGAATAATATTTGTCTGGGTGCGTCATTTCAATACAAAGTCTCCATTTGTATCTACAGTATGTAGAGAATAAACACACACACTACGCTCCATTGGCTTTAATTGTAAAGTCAGTTTATAAGACACATGTGAGTTCATTCTAGGAAGTTTCTGTATTCATGTCAGGCATGAACAGTTCAGTGTTTGCAACTCACAGCTGAGTGCAGCTCTTTACGTTTGGGCCAAGTCAATTTGTTACTTTCCTTCTTGAGAGACAGAAATGCTCTGACTTCCACACACACACATGCTCACACAGAGCTGCACGCTCAAACATGCACATATCTTCTCCACAGCTTCAGCTGGTTCTTATTTGTGCTCGGAGATGAGGAGGCGGGCGCCGTGATACGGATGGATGGACGGTGGTGTGGACGGAGCGGGGAGGGAGGGTGGAAGTGAGCTGATGCTTAAGTGTAGACATTATTCATCCTGGAATAAATGCTTCATCTGTAACATTGGTGACATCACCATTCATCAGCGGGGCCTGCCTTCCTCCTCCTCTGCGCTCCGGTGCATCGGTGTGGGTTTGTCTCAGAGCGCCTGCATTTGTCCTAATTTATCTCCAATCCTTTTTAATCACTCTTCTTCTTGTAATGAAGCATTGTTGGGTCAGCACTATCACTCACCTGAGGAGGACACAACCCTGATCCAACAGTGTCCATTTAGCTTGTTTTCAGCTCCATCACCATAAAGCTAAAGCTCCTGGTTTTATACGCAGCGCCTCATTTTTCATTTCTTTTATTGGGACGATCAGTTGTTCCAGGACTGAAGACGCTCACTGACTTTTTATTTAAAAATCTTTCTTTCTGAGCGGCTTTGTAAATGATTTTGTTTATTTACCACGACTGTAAAATATCTCTTTAACTTCTTAAGAAGTCAATAATTTGGCATCTTTATCCCTCCTCTATAATTGTGCTTTCTGCTCTCTCATCACGTCAGGTCATTTCAATTTTATTCAATTCTTCTTTCTTTAAGAACCTAATCTTCACGTTCCACATTTTCTCTTCTCCCATAATTCACCTGACATCACCTCCATCTTCACCGACCAATCGCTCAGTTCAAACCATAAAACTGATTATTCAGACGTAAATCTTTTAGCTCACATTTAGTCATTAATTGTATCGTCTTATTCATCCCCCCTCCCCAACATTTACGCTCCTTCTTTATTGCTTCATATAGGATGAATGGTCCCAGCAGTCCTCCAGCGTTCTGTCCGTCTGTGAAGGAACCAGCTATAATGAATTTTTAATGGCCGTGACGTCGTCCAACTTGACTTTATGGGTCTATTTTTTCCTCCTCCAGTTTGAGCGGTGTAATGTTGCTCCTGTGTTGTATTGGCAGCAATATTTTCTCTGTATAGATCTTGCAGTCAGTGGTACAGTATGTTGGAGGCATTGATTTTCTTTCCTGAGCCATCCTACACATCTCTTTGTAGAGGATGTAATGCTGCCCTGGGTTGCGTGGTCGTTGATGGATCACCTTTGAGAAGCACCTGGCTCTGTTTCCCTAAATATCTCTGCTTTAAGTGGATTATCCTTATCTCACACTCTAAGTACTACAGTTTGTACCGAGGTGAAAAAATAAATGTCTGCTTCAAAACGGCCAACAGGCAAACATCAATAACAGAGGTAAACTTTTGCAGCAGGCAGAGTGAGTTCGTCCTGCAGGCCCTGGCTCTTTATTTCCTAGAAAACTTCATTTTTTTATTCCAATAGTTCATCATCCTCACCCAGTGCTTTTCATGTTTACTTCTTTACTGTAGCCATGAGTCAAGTGTCAGACACAGGAAAACAAAAAGATGAGGAAAGCATCAGGTTCTAAAGCAAAGTCATATTTTACAAAAATACTTTGATACAGAAGTATTTGTTCCACTGGTCTGAAGATAAGACTTTGAACATAAAAAAGAGAAACATGCAGGAAGGGTAAAGTTATTAAGCTTTACTACATTTATTCTTAAATGTATCGTCACTTTCCAAGAAATAATTATTTTTAAAGACAGTGAGAGGTGGGTAGAATACCCAAATGTACTCAAGTAAGAGTAGCCCTACTTCAACATACTAAAAAAGCCATCCAAGAAATGACTCACGTAAAAGTAGCAATACTTCATAATAATATTATTCAAGTAAACTGTAAAGTACAGTGTAGTAAAATTACTTTTGAAAGTACATTTTTTTCCAAAAACTTACTCAAGTAAATAAAACCAAATAATGAAACTAGTTACTACCCAACCTCTGTAGACAATGAATGACATGATAATGTTGCTTCAGTCTGTTGAGATTAACAAGGAGCTGAACTAAAACTTGAAGAATTGGTCCATCCAAGGTCCATTAATGTCCATCCATGGTCATTTAATGTCCATCCAAGGTCCTTGATGTCCATCCAAGGTCCATTAATGTCCATCCATGGTCCATTAATGTCCATCCATGGTCCTTTAATGTCCATCCAAGGTCATTTAATGTCCATCCAAGGTCATTAAATGTCCATTCATGGTCATTAAATGTCCATTCATGGTCTTTTAATGTCCATCCAAGGTCCATTAATGTCCATCCATGGTCCTTTAA
This sequence comes from Cynodonichthys magdalenae, assembly GCA_031762555.1. NCBI lineage: Eukaryota > Metazoa > Chordata > Actinopteri > Cyprinodontiformes > Rivulidae > Cynodonichthys > Cynodonichthys magdalenae. The sequence goes on along the minus strand of JARVJO010000330.1, from coordinate 25,967,687 downwards.
TGTCCATCCATGGTCCATTAATGTCCATCCATGGTCCATTAATGTCCATCCAAGGTCCATTAATGTCCATCCATGGTCCATTAATGTCCATCCATGGTCATTTAATGTCTATTCATGGTCCTTTAATGTCCATTCATGGTCTTTTAATGTCCATTTATGATCCTTTAATGTCCATCTAAGGTCCGTTTATGGTCCATCTATATATGGTCCATCTAAGGTCAATTTATGGTCCATGTAGGGTCCATCTAAGGCTTATTTATGGTCCATCTATGGTCCACTTGTGGACTAAAATATAAAAGCAAATATGCTCATGAGTGAATTTGAGTTTTTGTGATGAATAAGGGAGAAAAAAAGAAAAAAAAATATTGGCTTCAGTCCAAAACACGAGCTGAATTTGATGCTTTTTATCCAGAGGTTGGTGCAATATTCAGAAACTCACATCATGTTGAGGTCATATGCAGAAAGGGTTCAGTTTATTTCATCATTTAAATCTACAAGCAGTTCCCGGGTCTGTGTATGTTCTCATCACACATTACATTCACAGAGAGAACATTAAAATGATGCTGAAACAATTTGATGTCCTGCTGTTGAGCAACATAGTGTCATTTATTCATCCTGGGGAGTCTGTCGACACCGAGAACAAGCTGAGGCTCACTCCTTGAGTACAAAACACATTTGTGTTATGTGTGTAGGGGTGTGTGTGTGTAGGGGTGTGTGTGTGTATGTGTGTGTGTGTCTGTCATGGGGGATGAAGGGCACCCCTGGAACTCCTCTCGCTGGTCGGTTTAACAGAGCGGCACAGGAGCCAAAAAATCTCATGCATCCTAAAAAGCATTTTCTCCACAGACAGTCATTAGGGAGCGCAGCCTCCTGAAACTGTTCACAAAGTGTCTACATGAAGCAGGTCAGACAGAAACCTTCAATCATGCATTCTGCTGTTTTTCCCCTTAGTTTCCCTGGCAAACATTTTCAGAGTGTGGATTCTAAATTTAACTGGCTCACACGTACTTTAATGTGGAAACATCAGTCAAAGGTTAGACGGGTCACAAAGTTTGGGTTTTATGTAACAGATGGAGTTTAAATGTTTTTTTAATCATTTTTACACAACTGTAAATAAAGTTTTGTCATTTTTTAAAAAGATTTTACACCAAAATGTTCACTTTAAGTTGCAGTTGTGTCAAAAACAACTTTGAAGTTGTTTGAATTTTTTCAAATTTTAGTTTTTTTTTTTTTAATAAATAGTACACCGAATGATCATTTTTGTCCTTTTCCACTCAATGAGTCTCTTGCTGTTTCAGGACATCCAGACTCTTTCTCCACCACAGATCTGGAAGTGCAGATCTGTTGAACCTGTCACATTATAAATCTGAAATCTGTGTCAATCAAAAGTTTCTGCAAGTGTCTGCTTGTCTCACTAAAAGTGCTGTGTCCTTTCTCTCTCCATCTCTGCTCCCTTAAATAAAAAAAAGCAATAATCACCATGGCAACAAGTGAGTCGACAGGTTTTTACGACTCCGAATCTCTGCTAAATTATTCCATATCTCTGCCCCTTAAACCCCAGATTATTTCAGGATATAACTTAACTGAAGCAGAAACAGGTTATTTTATTTAAAGTTTTATAAAAGCTAAATGAAAAATAAAATGAGTTTTTACTTTAGCTTCAAAATAAAGGTCATGGTCTGGCTTTTTGACTTGGCTTAATGTAAAAAAATAAATAATTTTTGCTGTATTCTTTTCGAAGTAGTTGCATCAGTGTTCTTCTTTTTTCAGATTTTTTTTTTTAGTTGGAAACTCTAGTTTCACTTTTTCCCTCTATTTTGAAAAGGAGCTTAATAAAATATGTTTTTTTCCAAAAGTCAAAATGAAAAGTCAAAGTTAAAATACCAGCTCCACTTGACTCAGAATAAAAAGGAAGCCAAAGATTTTTATTATTTTATTTATTTTTCTGCTGAAGCTCATATTCTTATTAACAAGAATATTTTTCATTTTAAAGCCTTTTATTCTTTACAAAATCCACAGACACTTAAAAAACAGATTCAATCCTCTCCAAGATTTATTTATTAAAAAATATATTCTTTTCTGAAAGCTGTTTAAGAATTTTATTTAACTCAATATATTGTGAATCTTGTAAAACCTGTTAAGATGATATAAAAGCAATAAAACTACAATAAATGTTCAAACTTCAGCTATTAATGCACTTGTGTTTGATTTTACTGCATTAAAAAAGAGGCTGAGCTGAGAGGCTGACAGCTGAGTTATCTTAATGGGAAGAAATAAAAGAAAACTTGTTAAAAAAGACATTAATAAAAAATATATATTAAAGTGAGCAGAAGAACCATGTGGTAAAGAAGATGTATTGATGTGTGGAAGAGAAAGAAGAGTTTAAAAAATCAAACTGAACTGAAATATAAGAGAAAAATGTTTTTGTTTGTAACATGGACGTTTCCAGGCGCCAGTGTTCCTGTGGATTTTTCACATTTTTCTTTCTTTTTTTTAAAGGACAGGTGTGTTCTGACTTTGATGTACTTCCTTCTCATATTTAATTGTGACAGAAACAAAGATGCTTGTACAGGACATAAGGCCGCACAATGTATTGACAATTTATCATCGCAGTAACAGGCTGTGCAATATGCAAAAAAATTAATAAATAAAAATCTGCATAAACTCGACTCAAAAGTTTGCATTTACGTTTGAGTTTTCCACCAATCAAATGGAGCCCTTCACGTTTTTGCCCAGTTGGATGGATCTCTTTATATTTTTTTAAAATCCATGCTGTAATGGAAATGATTAGTTTTTTTTGTTTTGTTTTTGCTTTGGACCCAGAGCAGAAAGGCATCAACACTCCATATTTGTGACCCGTCTCATCGAAACCAGGATTATATGGAGAAATAGGCAAATATAGTCTTTTGATTAAAACACTTACAAAAAATGCATTTCATCAAAATGCCTTATAAATGTTTCATTTGAGTGAACTGAATGAAATATAATCATAAAAAATTTGAAGCACTTTTTTGAGCAATAGCAACAAAAAAACTGATTTTGAGGAAAAACGCCTTTAAATTTTGAGACTTTCCCTGCAGCTACCAAAGGTTTTATTTCCTTCCAGCTGGGAAATCCTAATCTTTGAGATTTCCTCTTCATAATTAAATGAAAAATTCCTTATTTAAATTGCATAAAATTAGGATTCAGACCGAATATTAATGTATTATTGTAACCAACAAGACAAATTAAGACATATCTCTGGTTTCTTTTTATGATATCAGAATGATCCAGGTATGTAGCTTTTAAAGCTGGGAATCTGAAAATGTGATCAGGTCATTTTGAATAAATTTGACATAATCGACATTTTATTATGATGAGTCAGATTTATGAATTTGTTTATTTATCACAAGTCATATCATCACAATATTAAGCTCAGTTATCTTACATCGCAGGTTTTCCTAACATCCTGCAGCCCTATTGGGTCATATTTATGACATCATAAGTTAGTTTAAGTTCTGGACCAGAAGTTCATGAAAAGGACATTAATAAGGAGCAACAACAGCAGCATATTTATATCAGGCTGCTGTCGCTCATTTGTGAACAGTCTGTGCCACTTTACATTAGGGGAAACTCCTGGAAGGACTACAGATTATCTTCTGTGTATCAGTAAATATTAGAATATTTACACATTAGATCTGCTTTAAAACCCTTCATCTTCGTGAAGACATGAAGCAAGAGCAGAGGAAAGTAAAGACTTCAAGCAGCCGTGTGAGTCCAGGATTCTCTGAGCAGACTATAAAAACAAACTGTTTATTTAATTACTTTGAAGTGATTGTGATAAAAAGCAGCAGGGAGCCTCGCTGTAAGCTTTGCTGAATTCCCACTAAGAATCTGATTCTCACAGATCCTGGAGCGAGGAACACCAACGCTGCGGTTAAAGCTCCGATTTTAACTTCAAATAAAAGCAGATTTAAGTTTCAGTTTACCTTTGGTTTCAGAGCAGAAACACTCCTTGTTTGAAAAACTGTTTTTATGATGTTCAGAAAAATCTGCTAAAGCTTTAAAAATCCCAGCCATGACCCTGTCTGGTTTTTGCATACAGAACTAATTCCTCCCTTTCTCCCTGCTGCCTCCTCTATCATCAGTCTGCGACACCACCGTCACAGTTAGATTTGTTTCTTTGAGCTGAAAAACAGAAGGAATAAACCTGCATATTACAGAGTTTAAATGTATTACTGTGTTCTTTTAAAATGCTTGCATCAATTATACCAGTTTCTAAACTACACTGTGACTATTTACTGCTTTAAAATATATTTTTCTGTTTTGATTCTGCTTTCAGGAAGAATTTGTTTCTTTTTTTGGTTTTGGACACAGTTTGTCCCGAAGAGCTTTAGTTGTTGGAGCTGCTGCTTCATGAGTGATGACAGTAAATGCATTTTAAACACTGTGATCACATCTCGTAGGTGTTCAGCTTCATTAGGATTTGAATTTGACAAAATAAAATTTAATTAAAACATAGATGTCTACCTGTAAGCCCTAAAAATTATAGGTTTGTTTTTTAAATTATACCAAAAACACAAAACTGACAAGACTTTTATTTATCATCATAAATGGCAGATGATCATCTAATCACCTGTATTTGTGTCAGTTTGTTTGCCTTTTACTAAAATATTTCATGAAGGCTCACCTCAGCTTTAAATTTTGTGACAGCTCCAGAGCTTATATCTATCTATCTATCTATCTATCTATCTATCTATCTATCTATCTATCTATCTATCTATCTATCTATCTATCTA
>JARVJO010000330.1:25866659-25887414 GCA_031762555.1 Cynodonichthys magdalenae | reverse complement strand
CTCAGCCAATCAAGCAAATCAGCTGCAGCTGCAGCTGCAGCAGTCAGCAAGGAGACAGGCAGGACACCAATCTTACACTCAGTGTGTGTCGGCACACTGTCGGAGCCAAGACAGGAGACCCTGCAGTGGTCTTCTCATGTCAAAGAGAATGAGTGGGATGTGCAGAGAAGGAGCAGATGTACAGAATCACTAAACTGTGAAAGTCAAAAAACGCAAGGATGGACGGAAAGGAAGTAGTGAGCGTGGGATACTGTATGCTCACAAGGTGTCTGCAATGTTAAAAATACTCTGCATTTGAAGGAAACAAACATGTTTACTGCCAATTGGCTTTATTTGTGTTTTTATTGTTTCTGTTCAACCTGACTGAATTGGTTCCAGGAAATTAAATGTTATGTTTATTCTGCTTGACCCATCAAACTTAGTTGCTTCAACATTAATGTGTTGTTTGACCCAATGTTCTGATTTAAAGTCAACTCTTTCTATTTCACTTGACTTTTTTAACCATATTTCAGCTTCCTTTGTTCTTCTTTAAATGTTTTTTAGGTTAGTTTATTGCTGAGATACAAGTTGAACAACCTCCCCTTTATTTTTATTTACTTCTCATTCGTTCGTCACAGTTTTGGTGACAGAACTTCTAAATAAGGTCTTGGTCTTCATTCTCCTCTTGGTCAAACTCTGGCTCTGTAAGGCTGGATGGACAAGTCGTCCCTTGTTGACATTTTAATTGATTTGTAAATAAAAACGTTTCTGTGCAGCTATATAGTCGTATATCCCTCAAACTGGAGTAAACCAGTCTGGAAGCTGGAGGTGGCATAAAACGCCTCATTGGAATTTAAAGACACAGCCTCAAAACAAGTTGATTGAGACACACCCCAGAAAAGGGGCGGGGCTTGTGGAGTTACAGTGAGGAGGAATTGCAGTTCCACTTTCTATAGACCCCAAAAAAGGATTTAAATGGGAAAAAGAAGTTTTTTCATAATTTTCTATCCTTGTGTATGATCTTAGCCTGCTCCTGGAGCAACAAACTGTCAATGAGTCTACCTCTCCTCTCCACAGACGTATGCAGACAGTTGATGGAAACAAATGCACAGATAGTTTGAAAAATATATGACCCTTGCTGGAAAAAATGAGTCACTGTGAAGAATTTATCAGTGCTGAGTTATAAGTATTTTCAAATTCTCCATCTCAAAAGCTCCAAAATGATTCATGGTTGAAATTCAGCAATTTATCAGCCATCAACAAGCTAGTATTACACAAGTTCTGCTTTAAAAACTAGATTTTTATTGGTCCAGAGTGATGTCATCAGTTCTTTTCTAATTATTTTCTTGTTAGAAGGCAGGTTTGGAAATTTTTACATTATTTTAGCTGCTAGATTTGCTAGGTTGTGTTGAAAAGGACTCCTTTTTATTTCAAATCTCACACTCAGTTACAGCAAATATCTATTTTTACTTTTCTTGCAGTGCAGCCTGAGCTTATTTTGAGTTATTTTCCAAATTATGGATGGACATCACAAGTTTTCACTGGTTAAGTTATGCAGACATGTCCTATAAGCAGAGCTCATCTGGGCTGAACTAAGTGTTTTTGTTGAAACTGAACTCGAAGTTTTGTCTGCATGACGATTTAATGGTAACTCATTAACTGAGTGAATGAACTCTTTAATTCGGCTGGATGAGATGCCCTTCAGCTGCTTTTACTAAACAAATAGTTTTACTGAAATCACACCGAGCACAAACGGATCACGGAGGTTGTTTTCCCTCGACGTAGTTTGTCAAACTTGTTTTATATATTTTTTTAGAATAATCTGTTAATGTACAACACAGCGTGCAGAGGTCTGTGTTCTCCACAATAAAGATGTGTCTGTGTTTTCTGCATCAGCTGGAGAGGTGCAGTAAAGATGTGAGGTTTAATGAGCTGCGGCGGTAAACTGAGACGAGCTGCTGTGACAGTGATAATAGTAATGAGTCACTTTTGCCCCCGTCATATTACTGAAGTCTATAAAATATTGTTACAGCTTATACAGCTATTGTTTACTAAAGAGATGTCTGGCTGTTAAACACGTATAGTTAGATTTTCCTGTAAAATAAAACTTTATGAAATACCTTTCTTAAAATCTAAATTAAATGTTCACTTGTTTTTTGAGCTGCACACAAAATGAAAAGAACCATCTCTAATATTTTTACAGCACTGCCTTATGAAGTAAAACAGTTTTTGAAACTAGAATAGATCCTGGAGAAACCATAAAAGGGCTTTTTTTCTTGGTGCAGGTTTATTTTAAGCAGTTTTGAGGATTTACTCTTGGCTGCCATCGCACCAAATTTCACCTCAATATGCCTACAAATGGCGAGCTATGGTAAATTTTTCAATTTAGCCATTGTGGCTATCTTGGATTTTTGATTTGGCTTCAGTAGGTGATGGAGATCCTTCTTAGCTAACACCTCATAAAAGTTTAGCTAAAAATGTTTAATATCCGAGTTATTGGAGTTTCAAATTAGCTTTAGCAGCCATCTTAAATTTATTTATAATTTACCAGAGCTTGTTCTTGACTACTATACCCGTTTTCAGCTCTGTAAATCTTAATGTCTGAAATGGAACCCTTTTTAAAATTAGCATTAGCTGTTAGCTTAAACTTGCGATTAGCATTCAGAATGTATTGAGTTACCTCTCAGCTACCACCCCACCAAATTTCTGCTGAGCAATCTGGGTGCCATGTTGGGTTACATAAAGCCCCTCCTTGTTTTGTCACTCAAGAGGCTACTCTGCCCAGTAACAGCCTCAGCCAATCAGAAGGCCAGATTGTGGTGTTGTTACTTACAGCTAGGGGCAGAGCTGCTGTGCAGCACAGCACTTTCAATATGAGAAAATCTCTGAAAAGTTTAGTTCAGACAACCAGCCGCTGTGTAAAAACGATAAGGTTTATTCAAATAATTCTTGAACCGTGACTGAAGAGTTTGGTTCATACTCATGTAAAGCTTCAAATTTGTACAGTGCTTTATCTCAGAAATATTACAAGGTAAAAATAGTTGTTTTGCTTCTGGACCACATTGTAATGAAAATTTTACATCGAGACAGATGAAGTGGTACTTCCCTGATTTCTGACACTTTGAGATAAAACCATTTGTCCTACAGCAAAACCATAAATATCTGAAAGACGACAAATGCCCACGTTGATATATAATTGGTCTGTGTATCATGAAAATTGTGGCTGTAGGAAGAAGTTGTCTGCTAAGAAATATTTTAAAAGCCAGACAGTTCTAACTCTAGAGTGTGGCAGTTAGTCATTTGGGAACTGAGCTCAGTGTATTCCCATGAGGTTTTTTAGCGATTTACGTCACCATGGTAACTCGAAGCACCACTAAAAGTAATAGCACACCTCCCACCACCGAGCTGGTTGTTTTGATATAACCATTTGTAGGGGTGCTGCCGTTCAGGCCGAGACAATAAAAAGGTATAAAGTTAGTGATCTGTGTTAAGGTTCTGACTTTGAGCTCTGATAAACTGCCAAAGGTTTACAAAATTTATTTAAAATGAAACTAATTTTGAAGGGTCTGGAGAGGCGCAGTTTCCTGGACCAGAGTTTCTAAACACAAGAAAGAAATGTTAGTGGCCGAGTTAAGCAGGGAGAATAGAACTGAGAAAACAGCCACTAACCTTGTGTTGTCTGCAGGACTCCGACGAGAAACAACATGAGACCCTGTATGGTTCCGACTGAGGAGATCACCGTTAGTTCCAGGAAGTGACTTGGGTGCGCTCGGCAGAGAAGTAGTCGTGATGCAGGCAGGAGTCATACACGGAGTATTCAGGAGGTTCCAAAGTTTTAAGGGACTTATCGTTTCTCTTATCTGGTTGGAATGCGTGGGTCATAAGCCGTGAGATCAGAGAGAGCGTCGTACTGGTAAGGAGCAAGGCGGGAGACAGGAATCCAGGAGAACAGGCGTGAGTCGTCAATGGGAGGTCCGATATCCAAACAATCCAAGAGGGGCTGAGGCCAAAAACCAGAAGCAGGGTCAAGGAGACAAGGCATGGGACATGAACGCTGGCGAATCACTGACAGGGCAAATGATAATCTGGCAAAGAACTGTGGAAGGTGGCCGAGTTAAATACACCAAGGAACAGGTGAGTACAATGAGCCAATTACTGTGAGGGTGGAGCTGCTGAGAGTCAGGGAGGAGAGGGGGAGCATGTGGATGTAAAAACATAACACTGTGGTATAACAAAGGCTGTTTCTACTCTATTCTTTTTTTGAGTTGGATAATATTAAGTGGTTCCATTCATTTGATATGGCAAGCCCTAACAAAAGTTTTAGGTCATGTAGTTATTATAAATCTAAATATTCTGCATCTCATAAGAGAGATTTGTTTGAGAGAGGTTTGTTGAGCATTAAGGCAGTTTATTTTCTGTATTTATTGTAAAAGAAATAATGGCTAAGTTTAGTTTTTATGTGTTTTTTTATGTTTTTATTGAGTATTTTTTGTGTACAGAAGATGTGGCTGTTCAGGGTACCGAACATCTTTTAGACCAAATGCTAATTCATTCATGCCTCAGCACTTCTCTTGTTTACTTCTTTACTTATACTTGAAACTAATATACTGTCATCAGCATAAAAACACTTTCCCTCCTGCATGTCATTAGCCTACATACCGTTTTCTTAAAAAGAAAGAAAGAAAGAAAACTCTGACAGTATTGGATTTTCTATACTGTCCCTCCCTCCATCCTGCTGCTGCAGAGCATCACTGTCTGCTTTAACTCCATGCATGTTTTCTGCCATCATCTCTTTGAGTCTCATTATTACCCGCCGCGCAGAGTGGAGGAGTTGATGATGTTTGTGCAGATGAAGTAAAGTCCACGGATAATAAGATCAGACAACCATAACCAGTGCTTCCTCAACAACAATGCAGAGATCAGCTGTGAAGTCTGATGAGTGCAGTCCGACCTGACAACCATTGCAGTCATTTAGCCCACAAGGAAATATTCAGGTTTTCAACACACACTGTTTGATTAAAGAAATAGAGGAAAATAAAGTTTCCACCTGGCTTTCCAGCAAAACAAATGAACAAAAGCTAGCTAACAGCGTGCTGGGTGAGTCTAAAATTAGACGGCAGCAGTTTGATCAGGTCTGAACCACACAAAAGAGATGCACATCAAACTTTATACTAATGAAAACTAACAGAAACAAAGAGAAACACATCCTCTGAACAGTTTAATGCAACATTCAGGGTTATCTTATCTTCTGCTAGAAAAAGCAATGCAGTTTTCTCCTCCTAAATATGTTTTTTATTTGAGTTGAAATAAGATGATAATGAGAACTGCAGCATTTTCATTACCTTATAACAGCCAACATATATCCCAAGATGCAGCTCGTGTTTCTCAACTCCAACAAATTACATACCCATGATGATTTCTCTGGAGTCTTTAATGTTCCACCAAGATTACCTCTTTTACCGTCCTTTTAGGATGTGCATTCAAGGCCGTGTTGCTGTGGAGGACTTTAATACCTTTCCTACGGCAGCCGTCTCACTGATGACTGTGACCTGAAAGAATCCGTCATAGGCAGCTGTGACAGTGTGTTCATGACTCGAGGCCCCCCACACACCAGCGTGGTTTGGTCGTGGAGAATTTGGCCCTGCTGGCCTTGTGCCTAAAGGCTGCAAACAGAATCCTGACACCAAGCAGAGACATGGTGGTACCTGTAGCTGCAGTGGCTTATAGAGTCCACAGGGCGGGCAGAGCATTGTGAGGGTGCAGAAAACAGCATGAAAACCCTGTTTGGTGAAAACCAAGAGAGTAGAATGGAATGAGGTTCACCCACATTACTTTAATTCAAGATAAGATAAGATAAGATAAGATAAAACTTTATTGTCCACTGGGGTGGAAATTTTCCTTTGGACAATAAAAGCAAGAAAATTAATTGTAACAAAGTTGTGACTTAAAAATTGAATTAACCTCCTAAGACCCGAACTCTTGCATTGCAATGCATTTTTGTCCACATATGTGGCGCCAGGTCTTGGGAGGTTAAATACAAAAAAACAGTCCTAACATTTCTCAGCTGGTCTCATTCACGACCTTCTTATTGCCAGGTTGCAGATGATGCATCGACGTCAGGCAGGAAGTAAACGCAGCCCCGTTTCCTTCGGATTCAGCATCAAAATGCCTAAATTCTGTGCTGTGTACGGTTGTTGCAGCCGCTCCAACCGGGAGAAATATCTAAGTTTTTTTCATGTTCCAAAAGTAGTGCATCAGAAAAAAAAGGACAAAAGTGGATCAACAATCTACGGCTAAAAACAGGAGGTATAACAAACAATTGGACAGTTATTTAGAAAGACAAGCATTCCAAGTAAGATATATTATTTTTACGTCCTAGCTTGGTTGTTCCTAGAAAAGGTCTGAGTGCTAATGTTAGCAGCTAACTTGGCATTTTAAGTTGTCCAGGTGCAGCAGGTGATGTAGATTTACAAGCTACATAAATTATTTACAAGTAGATCCAAACACATAGAAATAACAGGGGTTAGCTCGTTGTTAGTGTTAGCGATAGCATCGTTATCATAGGCTAATTCCTTCAAACAGCTCAAGTCACTCCTGACCTGGGCAGAAACAAGTCGACAGGCATTCAAAGCTTCTTTAGATCCTAAATGTTGGACCCAACCTGAAACTAAATAATTGTAGCTTCGAGGCTTCTGAAAGCTTCCATCTGACTCGTTTAACACGAGGTCAGCAGAACCAGATAGTTTGTCAGTCGCCTCCACTCGGGTAAATCCTCCAGATTATATGACAAGTCTTTTTTATTAAGACAATATAAACCAGATCCTAAATGTACGCAGAGTTTTTCATGATATCTCATCTGCCTCAGCCCATTTAGAGCATTAGCGTACTCGCTGTGATTCATTTCACAGCAAATCACTTCCTGCCCCCCATCTGAATTTCACGTGTCATCCAGGTCATGTGACTGCGATCCAGCAACTGGCTGAAAGTTGTAACCATGTTTCCAGGTCTGTGTTGCAGTTCCAGCTCTACAGTTGTGAGATGAACATGTGTAGAGGGTTGTTAATAAGAAATGAAGTGATGCCTGTGTTTGCCTTCAGTATTGATTAAATCGATGGTGGAACACAGGAGGACCACTCTTCACGGGTCAGTGGGAGCTCTGCAGCTTCAGATCAGGTGGACTTCCTGCTGCAGGTAAAAGCAGCTGGAGTTCAGACGCCATAAAGAGATCTTAGCTCCATGTCAGCCCCCCTGAAATCTCCACCTAACCTTTACTTAACATCCTTCAAATCCAGATGTTGCTCCCTCTCAGAATTAGAATCACCATGTTCTCAATTTTCCAAAGTGTCCTGGAAGCACAAACACACTTTAGGAGCAGGATGTGTTGTTTGTGATACCACCCTAAGATCAAAGGATTCGGAAGGCTTTTAAAACTCAAGTAGCCCAATTTTATTCCGAGTCAGGCAGCTAGAAAAGGCTTCTGGTAATCTACACTGTCTGATGAGATCTTCTCTGAAATGAGATCAGAAAAAAAATGTGTAGAAAAACAGAAAAACCTTAAGAAGGGAAATTGAGAAATGGGACAGATCCAGAAGACAAATGAAGAAAGTGGACAAAAAGCTGCAAAAGAGAAGAGGAGCTGTGTGCCGAATCTATTTTTATTCATCATTTGCATTTCTCTCTCTCTCAGCCTCTTTGCTGTCTGCTATAATCACACTCCATCTCTCATGCCTCCCCCTCTCTGTGTTTATTAGTCATCTATCAGATTCAGACATGTTGATGGAACAAAACTCATCGCTGTAATTTATTCAGCTCTTTTTTCGACAGCGTTCACTCCTTCTCGGCGTTGACATCTATTTGTCAGACACCTCTGCGTCTTTAAAATGAATCCATTTGCCTCTCAGTTGCTGCGTTTCAGCGTCTCCTTTATTGTGCAAAGATGCAGTTTGGCAACAAATGCTAAAAGATGAAATGAGCGCTGGTGTCACGATGACTCAGTGGGTTCAGCTACATTTCTGCAACATCAAATCTGACTGGAGACTTCCTCTCCGTCTCATGCCCCTCCTCCTCCTCTGCTGGTCTCCCTGCTGCAGGAAGAAGGTTTCAGAGACGGAGGAAAGGTGCAGTTTGGTTTTTGTTGTTTGTTTCACAGCAGCTTAATGGGGCAGCTCTGTCCTCCCAAATAAATGACAGAAAACAGAAGGAATGCTGACTCAGCAATCACACGTTTAGATTTCTCTTTTATGTTTATGATTTGGATAGATGTCACAGCCAGGCAACTATTCTGAAAATAAAATATTCACAGTTTCTGAAGCAGTAAAACTATGATCTAAAACCAAAAGTCTGGTTTTAGTCGATGACACAAGTTTTTAGTCTTGGTTTAGTTTTGATGAGGCCTGCTGTAAAAGCTTTTATTCACAGTTTGAGTCACTATTTTATGTCCACTTTGATATATTTAGTTAAAGGATAAATGTTTCACATTAAAGAAGATAAAACTTTCCCCTGGTTTCTCCTGACACACAAGTGAGAAAACATTTCTTTCAAACTCGCAGCTCTTTAACTCTGTAAAAAGTAAGCAGGAGCTCACAGGAAATGTCTTCTACCAAACTTTAACCATTTAATTATAAACATCTGCAGACCCCCTTTTCTTTGATTCATTTTGCACATGATCTGCCCCCCCCCCTCTGTGTCTGAGTCATATTAACAAAGCCAGTGGCACTAATTATATGTTGATGAAACTTATCTGTTTAGTTGAGCAGGTGTGAACGGTTTGCACTCGTATCGTGTCAGATCTCCTCGCTGCACAACCTTCTGCCACAAACAGTGACTGAGAAGCTTTTCTCACATTGCAGCTCAGAGCCACTCCTTACAGGAACAATGTTCAGGCTGGTGTTTCTGCATCAATAAATCACATTTTGGGATCCTTCTCTTTTAATTGAAATGATTAGAAATGGGTTATGTGGTGCTTGGTACGTAGCTCCTCCCACAGGGAGAGTTGGACCACCTTCCTCATCCTCAGTGCAGCTGCAGACACTTTCACTTCTTTTGCATTTGAAGAACTATCTGTTGAAATATTTTATACCATCTTCACTGCTGTTTGTCAAGGCCACAGTGCAGCAGTTTGCTCCAAGTCCAAAATATACAAAAAATCCCTCTCAGCTCTCAGAGATGGTAAATATTTGATGTGTTACAAACTTTGACAGTATTTGAGAATCAAATGGAGGTTGTTTCCATGAGTGTGGACAGTTTACCTCCAGTTTCTCTCTAAACGCAGCAGATTTAACTGTTGCAATCTGACCAAGTCTTGTTGGCAGCACAGCTGCAGGTGCATGTCTTCCTTTGGAGGGTTTTGTCAATTAGACTTTAATGTTTGCACATATCAAATATGCACAATCTGATGGTGAATTTAAACTTTTCAGTTTTCTTGTTTTATTTCTTAGTTGTTTTTTTCTATGAATGATCTGTGCTAAGATGTAGCACTGAAGTTTAAAGAACTGAACAAACCAGTGGTGAAAGATGCTTTAATATTACATCACTGTAATATTAATAATTTACACAACATATAACTCAAGGTTGTTCTCGTTTCAGGCATCACAAAGGAATGACTCCCACTGCCAGATGACAAACAAGTAAGTGATTTATCTGGAAGCAGTTTATAAGAACTGGATGAAGGTTGTTGGTTTTGTTGCAGCTGTGTTGGTCAGAAGTTACACTTACACTGGATTTTATTGGCCAAACATGAAGAATTGACTGATTTTCTCATCTATCAGAGCAACTCTGAGCTAAAAGCCCAATATCTGTCTGAATAATGAGCAGATCGTCCGATTAAAGTAAAGATTAGAAAGAAATGGGTCAAAACCTCATGATCCATCAGCATCTGTTATAAAAACTGCTGTTGATTATTCATTTTTACGTGTCTGTGTTTTAAAACAGCACACATGAGGAGACTCTCTGTGAAGAACAAATGAAGCAGTTTGAATAAAGATGTTGATAAAAGTCAATTCTCACGAGATGCTTCAGGATTGAGAAGTAAAGTTTATATGATCTTATTTAAAACATAAAGACAAGTGTGATTTATCTCTAACAGGGGCTTTAACAGCTTTTATTACTGAGTCAAACCTTTTTTTATTCTACTAAATACTACTTCTATGAATGAATCCAGAACTAATGTTTTCAGGAAGTCATTTAAAGGAGCTGAACGATGCAGCCTGGACAGCTTCTGACTGAAGAAGTGTAGCTCATGTCAGTTATCGAACACATAATGTTGGACCTGTTGCCTGTATGATTACCTTTACTCTGTTTGTTACCACTTTGTTCTGTCAGCGAATCACTTTATTGATCGGCTCTCAGCTCGTGTTTACAGAAAACTTGTCTGACGCAGCATTTCCAGTCATTGTTAAAGGTTGGGTTAGATGAATTCAGATGGGATGAGTTGAGTCACGGCTTGATTCAGGTGTTTTTACCTCAGCAGCTACATTTAGCTTTTTATCATCCATCGTCTCAAAGGCAGATGATCTGTTTCTCTGTTAAAAAACAAGGATCTTCTAAATCAGGACAGATTTGGATAAACCTAATCATCAGATGGCCAACACAGTCGATCAACCAAATGGTTATTACTTTATTAATTTCATGGATTTTAAACATTTGGTGTGGTAGTAGCTGAGACTCATCTCTAACCAACAGATTGTGCAGTATATGTTTTAGGCATTCCATTTAAAATGTTTGCTTCATTCTCTACTTTTCTAGTTTTAGCACACGTTCATTGATGAGTGTTTGCTTTAGAAGCTTAATATAATTAAGTCTCAACTTTTTTTAGACCAATGGACCTGAACATTCCTTTATGTAGCCCATGTATAATTTCTATCTTCACCATCAGAAAAACAAGGGAGGAACACATCTAGAGAGAACAAATTATATTTAGACACAACCAATAGTTGGGAAAAAGGATTAGGGCCACTGGCAAAAAAAGTCTGAGAAAAAAAATCAGAACTCTGAGATTAATATCAGAATTCTGAGAAAAAAAATCAGATTTCTGAGGAAAAAAGTCAGAATTCTAAGAAAACATTCTGAATTCTGGGAATAAAGTCAGAATTCTCAGATTTAAGTCAGAATTCTAAGAACAAAAATCAGAATAATGAGTAAAAAAATTCAAAATTTTAAGAAAAAAAAATCAGAATTCTGAGAAAAAATTCAGAATTCTGGGAATAAAGTCAGAATTCTCAGATTTAAGTCAAATTTCTAGGAAAAAAAATCTGATTTCTGAGGAAAAAAGTCAGAATCCTGAGGCAAAAAAGTCAGAATTCTAAGAAAAAATTCTGAATTCTAGGAATAAAGTCAGAATTCTCAGATTTAAGTCAAATTTCTAAGAAAAAAAATTCATAATTCTGAGAAAAAAATTCTAAATTCTAAGAAAAAAAATCATAATTCTGAGAAAAAAAAGTCATAATTCTGAGAAAAAAATTCTAAATTCTAAGAAAAAAAATCATAATTCTGAGAAAAAAATTTCAGAATTATGATTTTCACCGGCCCTAATCCTCTCTCGTATGTAGTCCATCATTTAAAAGAATAAAACAAAATAAAAAGGTTAGTTCATGTGTTTTATTTGCAGTCAGCATCAGATCTGTCCACTCCTGAGTCACTTTACCTGCTAATCCTTCTGCTTCATACCTAAAAACAAGAATAAATCAAGCTGTAAACCCTAATTAAAATAAATCCCAACACATGAGCAGAAGCATTTGGAGAAGCTGTTTGTTACTCAAAGATCTTTATTAAAGATGCAGCAGCGAGGAGACAATTAATTCACTTTAAGCTGGACCAGAGGGAGGGGGGAAATGGGCAACAGATGGATTTTTATGACGCTTCGTTGCCCCAATATGTGCCTTCCATATTTATCTGTGGAGCCATGAACATGTTTATCTGTCCGTGCAGGGCTTTATGAAAGGAACGGCTCAAACTGGCTTTACTGTGACGAAGGAAAAAAAACATTTATCTTCACTCTGATCAATATATTCTCAGTTCATTTCCAGAAGTTGATTAGAAATGTTCAGTTCTCACTTCCTGTCTCTGAGTCCTGCAGCAGACACAACCAAAGTGTTTCATATAACATTTCTTTAAGTGTTTTTTCCACTTTAATTTCTCAGCTCTAAGTGTATAAATTACTTGTTTATTCTGAGTCGAACAGATTAGTTTCCCGAGAGACGTTTCTTTTCTGTGGGCAGCGCATCAGTCGAGCAGATCTCCAGAGGAGTTCTTTTTTAATTTTTATAACTTAAAAGCAAACTTCACATCTCGGCTGTGCTCCTTCCAGCAGACACTTGATAACGCTCCAGTCAGACGAGCTCAGAAACCTTTTTGAATGGATTCCAGTGGAGTTAAGTTTGTCCCTCAGGTTTGTTGTCTGGCCTTTGAAGTTTGCTTAAATTGAATCAATCCCTGCTGAAGCCGCTGAGCGGCTGCTTGCTGCTCATCTCAGGGGAGAAAAGTGACTTTTTAAAGAAAATCTGAACTCAAGTTTTCATATTGTAAAGTCTAAATTTGTAGAACAATGCAGTTAACAAACAATCCTCAGATTAAAAGTACAGCTTCATTTATATATTTTCAGTAAAACACATCAAACCTAATTTATTCAAATGAAGAAATTGTGTAATTGATTAACTGAATGTTTGATGCAGTTTAACATTTTACACTTTCTGTTCATTGCAGCAGTAAGTTTAAATCAGACAGAGTTGGTGTTTGTTATCAATGTGTTCTTTCTGCCTGTATAAACAACCTCAAGTCAGCTACGTTCTACGTCTGACGTAAAAGGGTTGTAACCAGGAAGAGACAGAAGAGTTTATAATGTTGATGCTTTTGGGTAAGAGGAGGAGTTCTTGCAGAGTCTCTGTTCAGATCCAGTCTGGACAGACTGGGATGTTTTTTGTTAAGGCTGAAGGTCACTGAGGCCCGAGGCCTGTGTGTGTAAAACTGATTGGAGTCAGAAAGAAGAATAAAGCTTTGGAGAGAAATCCAGTGGATTTCCTGCAATTATTCAGACATACCATTTTTGAGTATCGCAATTTTCTACACAAAGGTTATCTTATAAAATGTTCCTTTTGCTATTCCATAGCATACCAGAACAGCTCAGATTCTGATGATGTAATGATTTTAACATAAAACCACAGTTTATTGAAATTACAGTCAAATCTCTGCCAGGGGCTTTTATTTTGAAACAATGAAAAACAACATATCTAAATAAATTATAAACACACAAGTTTAAATAAAATTGAGAAACCAAATTATTGAAAAACTTTTACTTAATTACAAATTTATAATAATTATTTAAACTAAAATCACAACTTTCACATTCTAATTGGTTTTATTTATTTATTGTTTTGATTTTAGTGGCATTTTTTTTTTATTGAAAGCAGAGGAACATGTGAGTAAACCAGCTCCAGACATCTTCAGTTAGTTATAAATATTAATAAAAATGATTTTTGTTGTAATGAAACTGCTCACAGACTCAGATATGTTTGCTCCAGTTTATTTCCTGCTATCTAACATGATCTTTACTCACCGTTCTGTTATCAGAATAAAAACCCAAACCCTAGTTCTGAACTGAGATATTTTGCCAAACCTTTTTTTAGCCTCGCACATTCAGACGACGTTAAACTGAAAGATCCTTCAATCATTTTCCACTTCCTGCAGTTTCTCTCTGATTTATTTCTTTTGTTGCTGGAGTTCCACCTTAACTGTCAGAACTTCTTATATTTCTTATTCTCATCAGTGCGTCAGGATTATGCAAGCTGCAGGTCACGTTGAGATCTCCAGCTTCATCTGCACCTTTCTTAGATTATTTTCTGTTTTATTTTTGTTCCGTCCAAGAAAAAACAACATTAAAAATTTAAAATGCCGACAACACAGGGACCTCCTTCCTTCTCAGATTGCATGAGAACATTAAAACAGCACTTAATCCCTTTAAACATACAGTATTCATGCGCTCACAAATATTTCTCCAAGTCATGCATAAGAAAGCTTTATTATGTTCTGATGCTTGTGTTTTATTTATAAGGTCTGAATCGCTGTCTCAGCTGGCCAACAGTTAAAGTGGCTCCATCATCCTCAATTGTTTAATGTTTCTTTAGATCTTGTTCATCAGCAGGAAAGGCAGTGAAACAAGACAAAAACATGCAGCAGGAACATGAAGTCAGGCAGTGTTTCAGTGTCAGGTGTGCAGCTGGAGTCTTCTCCTCGTGAGAGGGAGGGGTCTCCTCCACGCTCAAACCCGACTCGTGTTGATGATGACGAGGGTCCTCGTCTTCTGTCTGAAGCTGAACCTGGTCCCCCTGCAGAGGAACTCGTTTCAGCTGCTCGTCTCCAGGATCTTCCTTCAGTCACCGTCCACGTCTGGAAGGTAGAGGGAGCAGGAAACCTACAGCTGAGCTCATTCTTCATCACGACGGGCCGGAGCGACGTCCTCATTCCTTCATGTGTCTGTCCATCTCCCTGTGAACAAAACTCTCCAACGGTCCTTCAGAAAATCCTAAAAGGGTTTACAGGATCAGCTCTGAACAAGAATTTACTCAACATCACAACTTGTTAAGTTTTACCTTCAAATCTGTATCACTTCTGGCTCCAACAAAACAAAATAACAGCTGATATTTTCCAATCACTCTGTATAATTTGATTGATCAATATAAAAACTTAAGACTTATAGTTTTTTAATGATTTTTTTATCCCTCTAGAATCGAGCTGCGCAATATTAGAAAATCTTGCGATGATGATAATTGTAAATATTGTGATGATATCAGGTGCGATGTGTCTGTTTTTATTCTTTCCTCTCTTTCTAACCTGTACTTCCTACTCTGTGTGACCTTTAGCACTTTTGCTGATGTTATTTATGTTTGAGCTTTTGCTTCTATGAGACTTAAATAATGCATTAGCATGAAAAATACAGCTATTACATTAATACATTAATCCTCTCCAAGCAGTCCTTTGTGGTAAGAATATTGGCACACTAATATTGCGATAAGGATATTTTTGTGATATATTGTGCAGCCCTACATTTAGATTGATTTAAAACCACTTTTCTGTTCAGGAAATGAAAGTCAAAGCTTCAAACAGCCTTCAGTAACTGCTGAGTTTCAGGGCTGACCCTGCTGCTTTAAAGGAAAAGCGCAGAAAACTAATAATTGAACCCCAAATTTAATTCAATTAAAAGTGGTTCCATTTAGTGTTTCGCAGCAGAATGAATGTTGCTGTACCTCGAGCAGTGATTATAGTCATTTTAACATCAGTATCTGTCATTAGAGGTGAACCTTTTCCCTCTGACTCATTCCCCTTCGCTTTCTGCACAAACCAAACACGACCTGCCCTCTGCCTCTGCTGCGTTCACACACAGTCTGTTTATTTCTTTCAGTCTGACACACATTCCTGCACACGGGTGGTGTTAGGCTTGTGCAGCAGCAGCTCTCAGCAGCGTGACGGCAGGTACGAGGAGAATCCCTCCCTCAGCCTTTAATTGCATTCCTGTGGGCTGCGCTCGCCTCCCCTGGCGAGTCAACAATCCTCTTTGTGCCTTTGATCTTAACAGGTCTTATTAACTACCATGGCAACTGCCGGGACCGGTGGTAGCGCGGCGCCGAGGGGCCATCTATTATTGGACACAAATAAAGGGGGTTGGCCCGGCACCCACCGTCCCTGCAGGGAGGTTTGGGATTTAAGGGGATTTGGAATCACAAAGGATGCTGCAGTGTTTCTAAATAATATCTGTGAACTGATTGTAATGAGCTCAAAAAGGGTTTTTCTCTCTCTCTGCAGAAAACAATCATTTTAAGTTTGCAGAAAATGACTTGGCAGCATTTTACAGAAAATAAAAAAGTAATGACTCCTGCTGTTCAGGGACTTCTAAAGTTCTCTAAGCGAAGATACTGTGATCATCAGTTTAAGTGCTATTGATATTTTGCATGTGTGCAGAAAATCTAAAAGCTGTATTAACGGCCTGCTTTTAATGAGGCGGGCCAGTAGATTTTCTTTTATTGATCCAGCTGAACTGTTGTTTACCTTCTGCATCTCATTTCAGTTTGGGAATAAACAGATTCTGTCTTATGAAATAAAAAGATGATTGTATCATTAGTTTCTGTTAGGACTGAAGGCATCCATGCCCTGAAGAGCAGTATATTTTACAGTTAATTACAGCTACAAATATTTTAATCAGCCTTATTAAATGAAACTGCAGTAAAAATATCATTGAGGACAATTATTGAGATCATTAGTTAACCTTTAAAGCATGGCTGTTATTGCTCAATGCAAACTCAGATTCTTTCAATCTTTTTTTACTTTAAAACAACAATAATCAAATGAAATTATTCAAAGTTATCCAAAATAGCTGTAAGATGCAGGTAAATCGGAGATGTATGCATTAAAGTAGTTACATTCATTTAAAACCGCAATTTTTAAGGCAGATCTAAAGTAATACGTTTAGTAGATTGTTTTTTGATTTAGTCATAATTCTATATAGTTTTGATGAGGATGAGAGCTTTATCAGCTTTTGAATAATTGCCTAAAAACTCTGGTTTACAGGAGTCTCTGGAGACATTTCGTCTCTTACCTACATTCTTAGTTGTCAATTTTTGTTCAGTTAATATTCAATAAATCAGTCTTTCATTCTAAAACATTGCTATGCAACACTTTTATTACATTTATCTTTTAATCCTTTTAAATCCTTAAAACCAGTGCTGACCATTTATATTTGTTGGTTTGATTATGTCATAATGTGTGTACCTTTTACAGGTGTGTACCTTTACAAGTGTGTAATTTTACTGTTATGAGTCTTTTATAGTTATTAACCTTTTACAGGTGTGTACCTTTACAGATATGTACATTTGTAGCTGTATAAGTTTACAGTTATGAACCTTTACCAGGTGTATGGAGGACAACAAAATGAGTGCAGTCATTAAATTTACAATTAGTCAGATGAAAGGAGGATGTTTTTTGTAATAACTGATTGATAATGGCTTCATGGAAGACTTTTGTTACACCATTTTGTGTTTCTTGTTTTTTCAATATGATTATTTTGTTTTTTTATTTACTGCGGTTCATTTTTCTTCCATCTTTGGCCCTACAGGCATTACTGCCTGAGTAATCCACCCATTTTCTATTTCGACTCAACTGCATCACATTTGTTAAATGTCGAATTTAATTACAAGATTAGGTCCAGTCCTTTCATTTCTTAATGTTTTTAGTTGATGGACATTTTCATTTTGTAATTATCTGCTT
This sequence comes from Cynodonichthys magdalenae, assembly GCA_031762555.1. Taxonomy (NCBI): domain Eukaryota; kingdom Metazoa; phylum Chordata; class Actinopteri; order Cyprinodontiformes; family Rivulidae; genus Cynodonichthys; species Cynodonichthys magdalenae. The sequence goes on along the minus strand of JARVJO010000330.1, from coordinate 25,870,185 downwards.
CTCTTCCATTTGTTCTGCTGAATTGTTTCAACATTTGCCCTCACACTGATCAACATTTCCTCTTGCTGTTCCCGTGATTGGCAGGTGTTCAGGTTTCACAATTAGAAAACCTGAACCTGAAAACCTGGGGCTGTGAGTCTTTAGAGAACCAGCTTTGTCGAAGCGTTTCTGATCATCTGCTTGGATGTCAGATGATCTGATTTGTTGGTATTCTGTGACCGGGTGCATCGTGATGGTAGATGCTAAACACACTGCATGGTGGGTAATTTGCAGAAGGATTTCTGCAGCGTATTTTAAAACATCACACACTGAAAGACGTGCCTTCAGACCCGCTGCTGTCTGCTCTGTTTCACCTGCTGTGTCACTTCGGTCATGTGACTGCGGTGAAATCAGCTGGTGAAAAAGCAGAGCTTCATTGAATCAGACTCTGAGTGGAGGTTAAGATTGGAGCTTGGTGGTAATTGTGGTCTCGCTGCTGCTGATAGCTGCTCTCATCATTTCCATCTCTCAGCCCATTTACACAGCCATGTTTCACATTTAGCTCTGATAGGCTGTAATATTCCTACACACACACGCACACACACACACACACACCCACACACACACACACACACACACACACACGTAATGCAGTAAAAGAAAGCCCCAAATCCTAAACCCTTTCAGGTTCACAAAAAACAGCTGTAGACCTACAGCCTTGACTATCCCAGCTTTAAATACAAACTTTGAATAAGTGCAGATTATTACAGCACTATTATATTAGATTTTTATAGCATATTTTTGTCAAAATAAATAACACAAGATGTGTTATTCTCAATCGTGATACTGATTTTAGTAATGAAATGACCTCGTCAGCATGTTGTTGAGGTGAGAAGAAGCCTGCTGAACCTGTTTACCTGAAATCAGTTGTTTCAGCCTAAAACCTGAAGGTTATTAAGGTCTGATGAGGTGAACTCTGGTCTCTAAATCTTTTAGATTTACACAGGTTAGTGTTGCAACACAAATTAACCTCTAAATATTAAAACTACTCAAACAGTCAACCTTTATTTCCACTCAAATTCTAATCATTCTGCTTTCATTCAGCTGTACACAATAATATTAAGGTATTTTTTTATTTTAATGTTTTGCTTTCCTCATTCTTAACATTTATGTATGACGTTTATTTTTTTAATAAGTTCTTCCACTATTTTCCAGTAGTCCACTCGATGATTGCAACATCACCACTGAAGCCCAGTGACAAGCTTTAAAAAGCAGTTTTGTATAAAGCACAAGACGATGCTGTCATATCTCAGCAGTGAGTCCTTCACTCAGTCTGAAAGCTGATCTGTTCATATTCAGAGGTGCTCAGATACAAGCTTTACTTGGGTCCTGTCTGTGAAAAGCTGATATCTTACCCCCTGGGTTCCAGTAGGAAAGGATTTAGAAATCAATAAGCAGCGTCTCAGATGTCGAGGGATTAAAAGGTGCAAAGCATCGAAGCGGTAAACTGTTGTCATCAAACAGGCTGAGTGTGAACACAAATTAATTTCTTTAAAGGGAAGGACCCAGAGTTTAAGGCAGAGGAGGGTGAGATGTGTGGAGGAAATCTTCAAATACACAGAATCAACACCTCCCCGAAGTAATCGTCTAGTTTTTTAGTTTCAAGTTTTTCAGTAAGTTTGATTTGGTTTGATCTAGTTTGGTTGGGTTTAGTTTGATCTGGTTTGGTTTTTGGCTTAGGTTTAGTTTTGTTTGGGTTGATTTAGGGGTTGGTTTAGATTGGTTTGGTTTTGTGTCTGGTCTGTATGGTATGCTTTGAATTAAGTAAAATTAAAGTTTGCGTTGTCCATCATCAAGTGTCTCCTGCATAAATATCTTCCACCATCATGTGATGTAAAAATAACGAAGTTTTGGACTGAAAAAGAAAAGCTCTTGTGTTGATTAGCCTGTAGATGTAATCATTAGAGCAGCACTAATTAAAAATAACAAAATATACCTTAACATTTTAGATTTGAAGGTCTGAGACTATGTAAAGATTTCACATGTAAACCTGTCTGTAAATCTGACAGCTTTGGAAAGCTCCCTGTGGAATGTGTCATAAATATTCTGAAATTCAAGTCTTTACCTAAAGACAAAACTCTGGTAATTAGAGGTTTATGATTAATAATGTACTAAATTCAACTGAACGTGTCACCTAAAATATGTTTCATAATTAAGCTCCTTGATCATCTGAGTCATAATAAAAATAGAGATGATTAGTAATCATTAATGTGCATCAGTTTATATAGAGTTATATAACCTATTTTTAACACACAACTGCAGTATTTAGAACATGTAAAATATTTTTACTGAAATAAAAGAAATATTGACAGTAAAACCAGTAAAATCTATGCAGTTTCTTGTAAAATAGCCAAAAAAGAATAAATTAGCAGAAAAGTAGCTGAAAAAGCTGAATCTACCACAAAGAAACAGAGTGCACATTTGCTGAATTAAGCAGTAAGTAGCTGAAATAATCACAAAAAGGAGAATTCATGAAAAAAGCTAAAAAAGCTTAAATTGCAGAAAATTGCAACATTAGCTATTTTGAAGGTTTTTAAGGATGGTAAAAACCACTCCATTCATTTTCAATAAGAACAACAATTCTTGAAAAAGCTAAATATATCAAAGTCAAAACTGCTGAAATACAAAATGTCATAGCTGGAATGTCCCGAAGGAGCCGAACATCTTGATATATGATTTGTTGAAGTGGTACCAAAACTGCAGAATAGATGTGCCGAAAATTTGTTCAGACGAAAAGCTGAGCTGAGTAATGAGAATGCTTGATAGTAAAATTCACAAAATAACTGTGGATTAAAAATAAAAATATAGCAAACATTCTTGTGCTGTGAGATCAGATAAGATGATCAAACAGGTCAGAGCCGTAAAACCTCAACTGGTTAAAAAGTTCTAAAGATAATTGAACTAATCTGTGAGCTAAATCTATCCAAAACTTACACATAAACCTAAACAATACATTCTCATGTATTTTGTGTCATTTCACACATACGTATTTGTGTGGTTCAGGTGGAAACAAGTTTTTCACTGACGATAACCTGAAACACACAAACAAGACAACAAACATCAGTCTCTCTTCAAGGATCGATAACGTCACGTTTGACACTAACTAGATTTTGAGTCCAGCAGCTTCAGATGGAAGTTTGTCTGTGGCTGGAGGCAGCGTTCTGTCAGCTTCAGTGTTTGTCCAGCTGCAGCTGATCACATCTGACACCGTTAATAAGCTTTAAACACTAAGTGACACATCTGGACTGATATGTGACAATAACTGACACACACACACACCTACAGTTCAGCTGACACATGCTACACAACTACATTAGTCCAATTAGCTGCTAAGCTTCCATATGTTTTAATCTGATCTGTACGAGTTGATCTGCTTCTGTTCATTGAAGCTGCACAAATCAGAACGTCTCTGTTTATGGTTATGGTTAGTGGGGATGGATAGATAATCCATGTGAGCGGGGGCCTCATAAGTGGGCCCATTGCTCTC
>JARVJO010000330.1:25848779-25861408 GCA_031762555.1 Cynodonichthys magdalenae | reverse complement strand
TGTTAACGAGGCAGTCTTTAGTTTGTTATCAAGGCGGTCTCTGGTTTGTTAACGAGGCGGTCTCTGGTTTTGGTAACGAGGCAGTCTTTAGTTTGTTATCAAGGCGGTCTCTGGTTTGTTAACGAGGCGGTCTCTGGTTTTGGTAACGAGGCAGTCTTTAGTTTGTTATCAAGGCGGTCTCTGGTTTGTTAACGAGGCAGTCTTTAGTTTGTTATCAAGGCGGTCTCTGGTTTGTTAACGAGGCGGTCTCTGGTTTTGGTAACATGTTTGACCTTCTTGTTTGGCTTGTGAAGGGCTAAAACGTGAACAGTGGTTATGAACCACTCTGAAGCTTTGGGATTTCCAAGCTGGAAAAAGTTATAGACTTTTGATCCTGTAAAGCTGAAAGGCTTTTAATGAACCCCCCCAGACCCCCCACCACACATTTCCTCTGACATTGAAAGAGGTTTGATCACAGCCCTGAGCTTAAAAACAACCTGCCCATGTATTTCAGTTTGTTTATAGTTAGATGATTGGGATTTTCATCATCATCCTCTCTGACACTTTGACTCTTCTGCAAGCTAGAATCTGTAGCCGTTAGCTAAATCTCCCACCATCATCGATGAGGAAGAGAGGGCTTCTCAGTTAGTCATCCTCAGAGGTGATGGGAGTTTGTGCTGTGAGGAGATACCATACACAGAAAACCAGGAGCCAAAGTCAAAACCAGAACCAAGACAAGACAACAAGAAGGACCTAAACACAAACCAGGTGTTTTCAATGAGTCTCCATGTTCAGCTCCTAGCTGAAGGAAAAAATAAAATCTTCCTCCTTCACCTCTACAGTCCTGTTTCTCCTTCAAAGGACTGAAATACAAAGAGGAGAGAGAGAAAAAACTTCAGCACTCATCAGTGTTTCTCTTAAATGATTCAGAGCCCTGGACTGGAAAAAGAAACATCAGTGTGAGCGACTCATTGCTTCTGCAGCACAAAGGACCACGCTTCTGAAAGTTCCTCTCTCTGGTGCTCAGATCCGTGCAAAGGAGGTTTTGCTCACGATCATGTGTGACTGTTCACATTAGGTGTGTGTGTGTGTGTGTGTGTGTGTGTGTGTGTTTCTGGGCTAAAAATAAGGCCTTTGTCTCTGGGAAGAGCAGCACAGCTTCATAGCAGAATAACCTTCAGTCCCATCGAACTGAAACTTTACATGACGTCCACTTTTATCTACACAAAGAAAAGAAGTAACCTGAGTTAACGCTCCTAATTCATCAATAAATATATTTGTAACTTTCCACAGTGTTGCTAAAGTATTTTCTGTTATTTGTTTTGGTGTAAACTTCATAACTGAACCATTTATTCTCCTGTAACTTGTTCAATCAGCTCTAATGGTACCCTGGGACATCTGCTGATTTGTAGTAATTACACAAACTGCTGGTGTTTTCAGCAAATCTGCAGCGTAAATTGCCTTTCACATTCTGCTTAGGGCGAACTGTCCTGATAATACTAATCCTGTAAAAAAAACGCTGCAGTTCCAGGTGTAATTTGTTGTTTATATGCAAATTCTTTTCCTCTCGTTGTCTTCAGACTCTTGTCTTCAGAAGAAAAGAGGAGAAGAGTTTTTGTCTCAGAGCTTACAGGCAGGTGAACTTTAATCTGAATGCATTTTGATGAAATACTAAGATTTGGCATTAATTGCTAATTATAAAAAATAAACCACATTTGGTTTGTTTGAACCACCCAGATTTCTTACAAAAACCTGGATTAATACAGATTACAGATGTTTTCAGAACCTATATAAAACATAAAGGTTTCTACAGAACTTTTCTCCCATAAACAAAACAACTGTTCATCCCTGTCAGACAGAAATCTGTCTCCAACACTTCAAACCTCTGTGTGGTCAGATAGGCAGACCGATGTATCATGATTGAAGCGTTCCATATCGGTTGATATCAGTAATTAGTGATTGTTTTTTTTGTTTTATCTATTAAGACCAGGAGAAAGGCTGATGGTGACTTGACTTTTTCTCCTTTGTTCAGCTTTTATTGGAATATTTTGCCACATGAGATTAGAACATGATCCAGTTATAAAATGTTGGCTGTTAAATACCAGATTTGTACTCATGATTTATGAAAGTAAAGAGATTTTCTGTTTGTAGTTTGGTTTGTTCGGTTTTAGTGAGATCTGAAAAATGACTTCTTAAACATTTAATTATTTACCAAACTGGCTTTTCACCATATCTGTTAAATCATATTTGATCACATCAGCCTGTCCAGGGACTGAAACCTGCTACCAACATCCCTCCTTTTAAAAGGTTAATGAAATGTTGCACATTGTCTCCGTGTAAACAAATAAAGAGTAAACAGTTTCCACAACTTCCTGTTGAGATGTTGCACTCATTTTCTCCTTTCACTCCACAGCCTTGTTTTTTTATTTGAAGCAGTTCTGAGTCACGGTGATGAAATCTGAAGCTGCTGCTGCTACATGACAGCTTCTTGCTAGCTGACCACAGTGAGGGGCTTTGATGCCACCGACCCTGTTTAGCTGGGCTTCAGCTGCTGGTTAGCTTCCTGATGATGATTGTTTCTGGTTGGTAAAGTGAGGTGGTGACCACAGTTAGTTTATGAAGCCAGAGGAAGACAAAGAATAAACTCCACCAGCTTGGATAGAGGAGGTGATGAGTGTTTTTAGCAGGATTTATTATTGTGTTGTTGTCACAATCTCTGCTCCTGGTCTGTCTGTAATTTTCATTTCCATAGGCAAAAGTTAAATTATCGACATTCTATCAAATATATTTTCTGTTGACATCGTCTCTTGTCTATTGCGAGATATTATCGTTTTATCGCCCAGCTCGTGGTCAGACCCCTGTGAAGATAATAAATAAAACTGTGGTAATCATTTTTAATGTTTTGATGCTTTTTGTACAGAAAAAACTGCAGAAATGCATCTCAGCTCTGTATTTACAGCCAACGTATTTACTATTTATTCTAGTTTTCCTTGTGGAGTTTGTGTTTCTGTAAGTTGGCACCATTTGTGGTTGAAAGTAAAGTAGAAATCTGAAATAAATGTCAGTTTGGTGGTTGTGGATATAAATTCCTGCTCAGATTTGATTTGTTTCTGAGTTTGAGTTTGTGACTCTGCAGAGATAAATGTCTTCATCTTCCTGGTGTCGGTGGACAGTTTGACGTTCGGCTCGTCTTCCTGTCTGTCAGAGCGTCTGCTTTAACTTCATCTGTCATAAAGACCTAAAGAGAGCCTCTCTCTGGTCCAAGCACCGCTGCTAAATTGGTTTGGAGCTTTGGCTCTCCTGGATGTTTTGAGGATCCACCTGTCTGCCTTCCTGTCAGCCCCCCGCTCACCTCGGTGTATTTAGAGGCGTGTTGTTGGGGTCAGATCGATGGCTCGCTTCAACAGCTTAGAGACGAGGGGAAAATATTCACAACCCCCATCGATTAGCCGTGCTCAGCAAACAATAGCAGCCGCAGCATTGACCCGTGGCGTGCCAGATTATTTGATTATTGTGCTTTCGACGCTACAGACAAGAGGGGGAGGAGTTAATGTGGTGGGATAATATGGTCTCTATGAAGCTGAGGCTGGAGCTGTGCTGCATTTATATGACAAACACAAGTTTAAATAGGAGTCAGCTGACATGCACGGTGTGGCAGGTGTGGAGCATGGATACTCTGATGAACTACCTTCAGATTAGGATTGACTCTAACTCAGGCACGGCCTCTTTATCCTAACGAGAGCCTGAACCTCTGCTCCTGTAGTCTACAGGATGGAAGCTGCTGCATCAGGACCAGAGACGCTTCAGACAAATTCATTTAGAGATCCTTTCAGCTGAAATATGACGACTCATTTTTACAGAAACAATGCAGATCTAAAAGGGCTGGAAGGATTCTTGTCTTAATATTTTTAATATTTGACTTATTGAATAAAATCTCAGAAGAAGAACGTAAGAGCAGGAGGCTGCAGTACTTAAAGCTACAATATTCCTATAATAATAACACTTGTTTGCATTATTGCTCTTTAACTATTTTGGATGTTAATAGTTTTCTAATTACAAAACAAATATTTAGAAATCTGGTGGAAACCAGCAGAGAAAAACCTCCTGATATTCTTTTCTTTGTTTTTAAAACCAACCAATTTTTAAAAAAGTTATTTCTGATTCCCTCCTGGTTAAATGTAAAACGAAATGAATAAACAAACATGTGCTAACGCTAGGTTTTCTGCTTTAACAGTCACTGATTATTTGCATCGTGAGTAAAACCCTTGAAGAGATGCAAACGTCTCTTGTAGAGTCTTAAAGTGAAATGGTGGATGGTTTGATGATGATCTGACATTTATAAATGCAGTGAAAAACAATAACGAGCATCAAGCAGCTCAGCTCAGCTCAGATGCTGCTCCGCACACAGATGAGTCAGAAAACGCTTATTGAAAATGAAAAGGCGGTTGTTCAATAATTGATGACTATTATCCAGTTTTTGCAGCTGATTTTCTGCTGAGATATTTTCCACAAAGAGGAGCAGCGACACAGACAGCGGCTGACGCTGAGGTTGAGTTGATGGAGGGCATGTTTCTGGAAGAGAGAGCAGAGAAAATGGACAATAAGAGTCGGCGATCTGATGTAAAGCAACACTGAGATGAGTAATGGTAGACAGAGCTGAAGTGTTGGACAGGACGGAGGGATGAGAGGGAGAGAGAGAGGCGGCTGAACCAGGCCGGCTCGCTGTAAACACTCCATCCTGTCTGCGTCCAGCTCCTAATGGCTCAGAAGGGTTTTCCTCTTCAGCGTGTTGCTGCTGTCGTCCCGCTGAAGCGCCGGAGCCAGGCTGGGGCGAGCAGAGCTCCTGACGCGGTGTCAGGAGTTTGATGAACAGGGTGGAGGTGTTTGGAAACCACCTGGCAGGAAGTGACAGAAGCAGAACTTTGCAACACATGGTGAGCAGAACTCAGACTACAGAACATTCTGCTCCTCTGCAGGAGCTCAGGCTTCCTGCAGGCAACTCAGGAAACACTTCAACCAGAAATAGGTCTTGTTTGCACCTTCTGGATTTATTAAGTTCCATTTGTAAGATCACACAAGTGCAGACTGGATGCATGGTTCCATTTACTCGCTGTAAGTTTGGACCTGATGTGTAACATTAAGGAACAGATGCTTGGTTCAGTCCAGTTCAGCAGAACTCTGCAGCTCAGCAGTCAGATCAGCTGTAAAATAAACCTGAAGCTGTTTTTAAAACTGATGCAGATTTTCCTGACAGATCAGACAACGAAGTGAAATCACATCACAGAAACTCAACATATTCATAAATACAAACGAGTCATAAAGAGTCAAAGCCAGGTGTGCTGGTGACGGCATGATGTCATGTCCTCACACCCAGCTGTCCCTTCAGTCTGACGCTAACAATCATGACATCATCATGTGTACACACATGGCTGGATGTAAAAACCGCCACTGCGTTGCCTCTTCACATGTCAGATAACAAAAGATGTTAATTCAATGTTGAGTTATGGTCAAAAAAGTAGATTTTTTGTTAAGGTCGACGATGAATCAAACAATCATTCAATTCTAACTATTAACCAATGTTGAACAGATGTTATTGAATCAACGTTTCATGGTCCAATGCTAATTATTTAAACGCCAACGTTTAATTAATGTTGAATCAACATTAATATATTATCAGTTGTGTTAGAAAACAAGTAAAGTTATCTGTAAGAGCTGCAACACTAAACTGTCTCACTACTGGAGCAGTTCAAACCTCTTCAGGCTAAAACCAGGGTAAACAAACAGAGGGAGGTTCTGCTGACCAACGTGAGAGAAAAAAGTAAGACTGACTTGGTTTGACTTATTTGTTTAAAGTTTTTGAAAATGCATTGCCCCCTTTTTAAAAAGAAAAGAAAAAAAAAAAAAAAAAGAAAACAAGTCAACAACCAGTGTTTGTATAATTTCACCATGGATTCAGTATCATGTCTGACTATATTTCAGTGTTGATTCTCTCATATTTTACTATTTGGGATGTCTGATACTCTAACCTGCAGCAGGTTCCCACAGGTTTGTTTAAAAACAGCTGGACTTTGAGCGTCTCAGATAAATATAATAAAATAAACCATGTTGTGGCTCTTTATGTTGAAACCCTGAACATTATCTTTTTTTTTTTTTTTAGGCAGTAGGAGTATAGTTGAGTTATTTGGAAACTAAATCTGTAATTAATTATTGTATTTGGAAATGTTGGGATCACTTTAGTAACTTTTAGCCCCTCCCATTAATTTAAGTGATTAAGAACAGATGTGGGGGGGGGCTGGACGTTGTGACGACGGGACGTTTTTGTAAAACAATTTCTTTGACCACTTTTTTGAACTTGTAAAATCAGTTTGGTTAAGTTTTGTAAGAACTGATCATATATTATTTTTGTTTATTTTTGCTAAAAGTAAAAAAACATCAGGTTGGCAGCACCTGTTGCCACGCTCGGCTGTTTCTTGGAATAATTCTGCGTTTAGCACAGAAGGCCGTGACAAACAGTCTGCAGCAGTAACCCTGTGAACCGTTCCAGAACCTCCTCTGTGCTGAACACCGTGGTGTTCTTGTGGTTTGATTGTAACTCTAACTCTTCTTATCGCTCTCAGTGAAGCCGTGGATCTGAGCGTTCATCTGTAGTGAATTAGACAGATGTAAATATGTCGACATTCATTTCACAACCACAGCCCTGAAGGAAGCTGGTGTTTGAGTCGCTCTGGGTTTGGTTTGAACCAGTAGAACAGAGCAGGATGTTGTACGTTTTGTCAGGTCGACACTGGAAATAAGAACCTCCTGATAAAATAAAGGTTAAATAAAAGATGGTGGGTGAGACGTTCAGACATTACTACACGCTCACAGAAGGAGTGTTGGTGAACACAGATGCTCTGCAGGTCTGTAGCACAACGCTGGAACCTTCCCTTCAGCACAAACCAGAGACATGAGCTGCTGAGTTTCTCTGTGACGTTTCACCTGGAAGGATTTACTAAATGTGTTTATTGTTTTCGAAGAATCCCAGCTCTGTTCATTTTGTCTCTGCTCCTCTGTCAGCATGACTTCTCTAAAAGTTTTTAATGCACTTTTTTTTGTCTCCTTAAATATTTGACCAGAAAATGTTGCGTAAGTCAGTGTTTGTCTGCTTCATCACTTATTCAGACTTGTTTTGTTTCCGTTGCTTTGTACACCAGCCACTTTTTGTTTTTTTTCTCATTTCCTAATTTGAACCTGCGCTGCCGTCTCAGCAGACAGAGAGAATAGAACATTACAGCCTCCTCACAGGCTTGTTAGCTGCAGAGATGGCAGGTAGAGTCAGCGGCAGATCCAACAGCCGCTGCTGCACGGTGCGAGGATCTGTCATGTCTTTGGCACAACTCATCCGTTTGGGGGAGAAGTTGCCAAAACATTTCCTCGGCCTCCGGGGAGCTCAGATGGAGAGCAGAGACCCCGTCTGCAGCTGAACTTTCACCAAACTACTTTATGGTTGCTTTTTATTGGTCTGAGTATGTTTTGGTTGTTGGATTTTTGTTTGAAAAACAAAAATAGGATGGTTATTCTGTTTTCATTTTATACTCTAAAACTAAAAAAAACTGTCCATCTTTTAATTTTTATCAAACTGGAAGTTTATATAATGTAAAGTAAAACTAGTCAGCTGCAGGGTTTATTTATTGCAGCTGCCTGTTAACTCGTTAAAAAGTAAAATGTGTTTTTTCATCTTATTTTCAGACTATTTAAAGACAACATATTTATAAAATCCACTTTTTTATCTGTTAAATACATTTTGTTGTAAACTTGGAGTCTCTAGAAGACAGAAAAGTTGAATTCAGTCTCTCCTGGTTCTGCAGAGATCTCTTTAGACTCTGTTTGGATCAGATTTGTCAATCCGTTCAGTTTTCTCTATTTTCTATGATCTTTTGTGAACTATTACATCAAACTGTCTGTGACAGAACTGACATGTAAGGTCTGGACTTACCAACTATAATTTACTCGTCTGAATTCTACTCTGGTTCTGGGCCAGACTCTGGTTCTGGGCCAGACTCTGGCTCCAACATGTGAGGTTAAATAGATAAGTCTTATGTTGTTGACATATTTTAATTAAATTGTAATAAAATGTAACCCCTCCCCCTTTCTCAAACCGAAGTGGACCGGTCTGGAAGCCAGAGGGGGCGGGGCTTGAAGCATCTTAAAGGAACAGTAACAAAACGGGCTGCTTTGAGCCACACAGCAGTAAAGTGGTGAAAGAGGAGCTGGTGAAGTTAGAATAAGGAGGAATTCAGAGCAAAGCTTTGTAGTTCCACTTTATAAAGACCAGCTGAAGGATTTAAAAGTAAAGAAAATTTTAAAAGCACCATATGTCTACTTTAAGGTGGAGAGACTTAAATAATATTTTAGAAGAAAGTTGTTAGCCTTATTAATAAAAAACAAACTTAAAGCTGCAGCAGGTGACATGTAAACATCTGATTTGAAAAATCCAAAGACAAACCTTTTTCTTTTTGCTTTTGTGTATAAAATAAAAACAGAACATTTTGTTTTTCAGTAACTGTTTATAAAATGAGTATAATAAGGACCTTTTCTTTTCTTACTGTGTTTTGACTTGGCTCTATATAAATAAACTGAATTGAATTGAATAAACCGTTTTAGTGTGACAGAGTCTTTAACTTATCGTTACTTTTTCCTTATCCTGGGCTTGTTTATATTAACTATACTTGACATTTTATAGCAAATAGTAAGTTTAAGCAAAGAGTCCTGCATTAGTTGGATCAATTCATTGACTTCTAGGTTTAAAATATGTTTAAAGAGTTCATTTCTTTGTTTAAACTCATCTTTATTGGATTGATTATTTTTATATTTTCTTTAAAAAAATAAAATGGACCTCACTTTATTTTAAAATAATTTCTGAACTGTTTAGATTAGTTTTTGTTGTTTAGGTTTTCAGTTAAAATCTAATTTTAAAAAAATCCATGTTTGTTCAAAATAAAGTAGGAGTTATAAAATGATTTAATCGCAACATAAATTTATTTATTTCCTTTTTCAGCCTTTAAACATTTTTCTAAATCCGTTTGCTGAGATTTTGACAAAAAAAGAGAAGTTTTTGCATTTGGACTATATTCAATAAATATTTGTCTGCAAATAAAACCTGTGACAGATCCTGGAGGTCTGCAGGTCTCTGATCCTCAACCAATCAAACCTGCTGACTCAGCTGAAAACAGCTGTGCTTCAACAACCTTCTCCTGATTGGAAACCTGCTGACATTTTTTATTAAATGAGTTGTTTAATGCTGCAGAAAGACATTTTACTGTGTCCCACAGATCCTTGATAACCTGGGTTAATTTAAATGGTCAATGTTAGTTCTGTTTGTCATAAAGTGTCTTTCTAAACTTTCCTTCATAAGAGATTTTTCTTTAGGCAAGTAAGTTTTAGAGCTCATACATGGAGGAAAGGCCTTTATATTTTACATTATAGTGCAGTTTATCTGCTGTGAAATGGAAAACGCAGCGTTTTATACAAACTTAGAAGAGATGAAATAATCAGAGCATCATCTGTGTTTATAATGAGCACATATAAAAGGATATGCTTTGTCATGTCAAACTCAAATAATCAAACACTTTGGGTGGTTTTCATGTTATATTTAGTGCAATAAGACCACAGAGATGTCTTAAATGTTGCGAAGCATCTGCCTCCCAGCATGAGCTGCAGCCATGAAGCAAAGCTGGACGGAGAACTAAAAACCCAGCAGATTTAAGAGGCGTACACGGCACATGAGGCCTTTCCAAGCTCATCAGCAGGATTCACCCCGGTCCTGCTTCTTCTCACACTGACCCCAATCCACTTCCCTCTGGCTCGTCCCGTCCTGCTTTTGTCTGTCGGCTGCAAACAGCCAGACCTCGTGAGAACAGTGACAATACTGCTCCATTGTTTGAGGGCTTATAGCAAAACAAAACAATAAAAACATCTTTGTTGGTTTAAAATAAAAAATATGACAGTGCCTTTGATGACGGCTCCAAATTTCTTGAAAGCTTCCAGCAGAATTCAGAAACTATAATTTAGTTCAGCAGCTCTTTATCCAAACGACTCTCCTGCTCATTAGAAGCAGAAACATCCTGATTCAACTCAGATCCTTCATCTGTGTCGAAACAAAACATCAGGATGCAAAAAAATCAACAGAAACTCAGATGAACTGTATTTATTTTCAGTTTCTGGATGGTCAGCATAAAGTACTTGAAGGCTTTCACTTTTTGTTTCTGGATGTTGGAAAGTCTTGCTGTTTGTCCTGATCACAGGAAGCTGCTGAACAGAACAGTCCTGAAGAGTTCAACGTCTTTGTTAGAACTACTGACCCTGGTGCCAGAAACATCAGACCTTAAAGGTACAGCTGCTGTGGTGCAGCAGGTGTACATCTGCTCCCTTATTTCATGATACGCCACCATCTCCTACTAAATACAATGAAAAGTGCATCATCTGCACTTATTGTACAACAATAGAATCGATGAAAAGCACTGTGCACCCTGAAGAACATGTCAAAGACATGAACACTCCTGCAAACACAGACTGGTGTCATAAAGGTGGGGAAATATCTCTAAGCCTGTTTGGATGAAATGCTGAATGTCAGGAGGAGGAAATATGAGGACAAGAAGGAAAGAAATAAAAAGTGGTGGAGGCTAACTAGCTGTTTCCTGCCTGTCGTTTAGATTAAAGGAAAGTCAGATTCTTCAGGTTTCTTGTTGGAGGGATACAAATGACAGCTCAGTCATCAGGAAACAAACAGTTTGTCACTGCATGGGTTTAAAGATGTGCTTTGTTCTGACAGCAGCTCTCCTGTCTGCAGAGGAGGAAAGATTCAATCCACTTCCTTCTTTTAGAGTTTAGAATAAGACTGAAGGCATTTCAAGTTTATTTACACTTTTTATATTTTATTGAGAGCTGTCTGGCATAAAATACAATCATTGTTTGTGTGAATGTGTAATCTGATGCACATAGTGTTGTCTTAAAAAAAAGAACAAACCTGTTAGTAAAATATCATTTGTCCTGTCTTCCAGTTTGTTTCTTCCTGGTTTAAGCCTCAACAGTCGCTCCTAAAAATCAATAAAAGTCTTTCGACATTTTTAAATTTTTTGTAAGGCTGTCAGACTAAAGGTAAAAATCGGAGGAAGTCATCTGACACACTAGTTTTCAAAATAAAAGCCTGCGGTAGAGTGTGGAAACATTTTTGCCCAGCAGTGGAACAAAGACTGGATATTTTTATGTTCTCAGCTTATCAAACAGAAGCATAAAATTACCTTGTTATATAAAAAGAACAGTTGCTTCCATTTTTACTTCTTCTGTTTGTTTACAACACTGACATTTTTATTAATATCCATACAGTCTGGAGCAAAAATCACCTGGTGATTTGTTTAACAGGAAAGTTTTATTTCTGAAGAACCAGCCTTCAGGAAAACCTTCTGTCAGGTTGAGGAGCCTGATGAGTTTTTGTCTGCAGCAACTTTTAAAATGTCACTTTGGACCTGAACGTCAAACACAATCATCAGTTTTTAATTGATCAAAGTTATTATTCTCTGAGACTCTGTGTGTTTTAAGGTTTCAGACTTGCTCACAGATACCTGTCAGACTCGGCCCGAGGTCTCAGAGCACTGAATCACCTCGAGCGGCTCAGAATTTTCCCCAAAATGGTTGATATAATGAGACGTCTGCAGTGCAGCAGTGAACTCGCCGTGGTGTGTCTGCCCTTTCACTGCACTAACAGGCTCGCTGTGCAGAGGTTTCCCAAAAAGCCTGCAGTGCCAATCTGAATACAGAACAGTACATTAAAGTGGGACCACCTCACTCCACACCTCCACCTCCATCTGTCATTCACGGCTTCTGCGTGTTTGTCACCGGGTCCATCTCCTCCCCACTCTCTTTCCTGCTTTCTCTCTAGCTGTTTATGGGTCTGGGTCTGGGTTTCTGCCACTGGTGTTTGAGCTGGAAGTAACAGTATTTTTATTGACAGAACAGCTTGACACATCCTAAAAAATGCATCAGCTGACAGTTTTAGTAATAAATGTGGATAATGTTCATGTTCTGGATGAAGAACTTGTGACCAGGGTGAGGCCTGTTGGAGGAGGATGAGAGAATGTGGTCGTAGTTGAAGTTCCTCTCTTGTTTCACCTGCTGCTGATGTTTAAGGCTGGAAATGATTGAGGCCCAGAAAACCTCCAGAATCCAGGGTAATCCCAGAGATTGTGCAGATGTGACGAGGTCGTGCAAATGTGATGAGGTTGTGCGGATGTGATGAGGTTGTGCAAATGTGATGAGGCCGAGCAGATGTGATGAGGTTGTGCGGATGTGATGAGGTCGTGTGGATGTGATGAGGCCGAGCAGATGTGATGAGGTTGTGCGGATGTGATGAGGTCGTGTGCATGAGATGAGGTCGTGTGCATGAGATGAGGTCGTGTGCATGAGATGAGGTCGTGTGGATGTGATGAGGTCGTGTGGATGAGATGAGGTCGTGTGGATGTGATGAGGTCGTGTGCATGAGATGAGGTCGTGTGGATGTGATGAGGTCGTGTGGATGAGATGAGGTCGTGTGGATGTGATGAGGTCGTGTGCATGAGATGAGGTCGTGTGGATGTGATGAGGTCGTGTGGATGAGATGAGGTCGTGTGGATGTG
>JARVJO010000330.1:25823147-25835957 GCA_031762555.1 Cynodonichthys magdalenae | reverse complement strand
GTCAGGGTTAGGCTGTAAAAAATAATAGAAGTCAATGCAAGGTCCCCATAAAGATAGCTGTACTAGACCGTGCGTGCGTGTGTGTGTGTGTGCGTGCGTGCGTGTGTGTGTGTGTGTGTGTGTCTGGCCTGCCTCCTGGTAAATAAATGAGGAGCACGATGCAGAAGAGGAGCAAACACGGAGCATTCAGCAGCTGAAACCCTGGATTCAGCAACATTCAGCCTCCCCGCTCTCTCCTGCCTCGCTCCTCTTCAGGGTTCACCCTCCGTGCACTTTGTGCTTTTTTCTGCTGCCTGTGCAGAAAAACTTTGGCTGTGCAGCAAAGTTTACTGTTTGTCAATTCTAATAGGACTTGTGCAGCAGGCGCACACAGCGGGTTGTGTTGATGGAGCTGCAGATAGTGGATAAAGTCCCACTGATTGCTGTAAAGAAGCTGTCTGCAGAGCAGAGATGGTTCTAAAGGTTTATGGAGCCACGATGAGTTTAAAACATGAAAACAGCTGTCGGCAGCGTTTGGAACCGTTTGTCTTCCTGATAACAATGCTTCATCACTCCTGTCAAACTCTGAATATTAGCTGCACAAACTGCTAATTGTCAGAAAATCCACCTGCAGTTTGGAGCTCTGAGCTGTGAATCCTGGATGTTTGTTGACAGCCACGAGGCGTCCTGCGAGGAAACATTTCAGGGTTCTTGTTTCATCCCAGGCTGGACTCTCTCTCTCCACAGTGGAAGCATTAAATCCCTTTCTGCAGCATTATCAGCGTGTTTGTAGATATTTGTGGACTCTGATGGTGGAGTGTGATATAGCTGCTTTTTCTGCAGCTTGGTTTTGTTTTCTGCTTGATCCCATCTCAGTGTCTACATTTAAACTGTAAAGCTGTTTCCTCTGCTGCTTTATTTCTCTCTGCTTGCAGCTGCAGCATCAGGCCTCTCTAATTACTTCTGATCTTTTATTGACAACTGTTTTTCTGTCAATAAGAGCTGCTAAAAACAGCAGATGAGCCGAGTTTGTTCAGCCTGTTGAAGGTTAGAATGTTTGGTTTATAGGCTGCATGCCAGCATTTCAAATTAAAAACATTTAGTTTGGGTTTTTTTCTGCTCAGAATAAATCATTTCTGAGTGTCGGCTCTAATGACAGCATTTATGTGTTTCTGTTCAGATGCATGTCTGTGTTTCTGTGATAAAAAGAAACATTTCTGCTGCCAAAATGACTTTTCTTGCTGTTTCATTGTTATTTAACTTACTGCATTTATTAACTTGAAGACAAACTGAGGTTTTAGTTCATTTAGTATGAGAGCTGAGTGAGCTGCATGTTATTTACACTGTAGGACTGAAGCATGCTCTGTTTGCAGAATGCAGATATTGACCCACCACAGGAGGTGGTGATGATGTCACAGGAACCTGAGATAAAGTGTCTTCATGAGGTCAGGTGTGTGTGGTTGCAGTTTGTACACACAGCTGGCTTTGAACCTGTCAAGGTTACTTTAAACTAACTGGTGAAAAGTAAAGACTGATTTCAACAGGTTTAGTTTCACTGTAAACAACATATAATAACCATCAGCTCTGTGTTGATGTGGAGGGATTGAAGTTCTCAGATCTTCTTTGTGCTCCTGAACAGCATGAAGTCACTCAGTGTTTTACTGATTCATCAGCACAGAAACATGCAGCACAGTTTGAAGGAGGAACAAAGAACTTCTCATTTCCATAACTGACTCCTGATGGAGACTCGGAGTTGGACTGAACCAACTGAAGGAGGGAGGGGGGGTCGTAAAACACACTGATTATTAATCCTTTTTCTTTTATTTCATTCAAACCAACAAACACAACCTGCTTCTGTCCCAGAATGACAACATGTTTTTAAATCAACATCTTTGTCTGTTAGCAAAATATTTCACGAACCACATTAATGAAACTCTTAGAAAGAAACCATCGGATCATATCAAAGATGGCCGCCACAAAAACCAACACATGAGCTGTGTCCAAATTCAGGGGCTGGGTTCTTCCAAGGACCCAAACCCTTAATCATGTGAGATCTTTGTTTAGATTTAGTTTTCTGTTTTCAAATACCCTTCCTCCCTCCATCGTGTTCATCTTTGCAAACAGACACAGTGATTGTTTTAAACCAGCCTCATGAGCTAATTTACTCTGCAAACAGAAACCTGCTACAACCAAACTGAGCTTCCTTATATTTGTGTGCAGCAAGCAAACTTGGGTGAAATGAGGCGTAATGTGGGATTTGAGTTTTAATCTTCCAAATTAAAGAGGAGAAGTTATTAACGGGGAAAATCCCCGCCCTCTCTGTGGCGTTCTGTTGCCTGTCAGTGAGTGTGCTGCAGGAAGACGGGAGCTGTAAATGTCAGGGCGGTTTTTCATCCCTCCTCTGTGCTGAAACGATTTCCTGAGGCCCGGCTGTGCGGCAGCAAGCGGAGCCTGAACTTGCCGCTCGGCTTTGCTTTCGTGTGCTAATTTTCCCCTGAGGAACGCCTGCAGGTGTCGACGTGGAGGCACAGCGGATGTGAATGTCATGGTAATGTTGCACTTCAGCCCTGAAAGGATGAAAATAACAGGTGTTGCTTATCTCAACATGGAGACACATCAACTGATCCCTGTTGGTGATCCTCTCAGAGATGACCCGAAGATGCATCCATTCATTATCTTAACCCACCACTGTGGTGGCAACAAAGAAGGTAAGTTATTACCTTTCAGCTGCCTGGTGTGAAAAACAATGTTGTCCACGGTTCTGCCTCCTCTTCCTCTTGTGCTGAGCTCATTGTTGAAAAGTGTTTGTTTGGCACATTGACACACAAAACGTCTCCAATCATCATCGTTTCCCAAGTTATTATAAATGTAACTATTTTAACCTTTGCACTGCAGCTAGTTTTGTGTTTCAAATTCTTTCAGGCAGAAATATGGAATTTGAGCCAGATGTGACCCCTGAATGAAGGTAGTGTTTATATTTATTAACAATCATAGATTTCCATGTAAATCCCATCATTTCAGTCCCAGAGGCTGCTCCTGTGACCCCCACCCCCCAGCAGGTGTTTTTGTGTATCACGTAGAGCACAGTTCGGTCCTGTTCTCCATCCTGATTTCTGTCTGTTTCCCTGCAATGCAGCGTTTGCATCATTAAATCTTTTCTCGCCCGGGTGTCCCTCACAGCAACACGTAGCTCCAACCTGCAGAGCCGGTGTTTCGTGGCACAGCAACAAGCTGCACACGCATCGTTCTGACAGTTCCAGAAATCCATGACCTTGGAAATTAGCTTTGCCCATCGTTTTAGCTCTTAGTGGAAAAGACGAGAGGGAATGCCGCCTGATGATGACATCAGAGATCTGTGGGAGAAACGTGCCGATGCTGCTCTTCTTCCTGAAGCCAGTTGAAGACGTTAGCTCTGTTATACGTCCTGTTTCACTGTTTAAAGCAGAAAGATCAGTTTCAAACCGTTTGGCTGCAGACGCCTCACTGTTCCCATTTGCAGCTGAACTTTTCTAACAAATCACAGCTGATACGGTGACGTGAAGCCTTAGCGGACTCCCAGAACAAAGGCAGGCCTAATTGGATGTGGTACGATTTGATTTCCAGAATGATCACAGAACTTATGCTCGGACAGCTTAATTAGTTTCATTCAGCTTCATGCTGTGACCTGATATTACAGCAGGGTCTGGTTATTCACATATACAGTGCTGTATTCTTCTTCTTCTCCTCGTTTATCAGAACAGTGATGAAACATTAAAGAGATGAAGCGTGTGTGTGGTGCAGAGTAAAATCTTGATTTTAATCAGAAAAGTGAAGAAGATTCCCTCCATCACAGAGATGAATGATAGTAAAGTCGGGTTGGAACAAGATATCCAATGACACATGGAAATGAGGCGCTGGAAGTCACCTTGATAAGGATGTAGCTCAGGTAACACACATCTGAGGTGATGTTGTCCTACTTCCTGCAACAGGTTGTTCTCAGAGCTTCAGGCACAAATTAAATAACCTTTATCGTCTTTTTTTACTGCTGAGAACAAAGAAACTAATTCTGAAACAATAGAATTGTAGTTTAAAGAACAAAAAGTCGTGTTTCGTTGGAAAATAGACTCATTTTTGTGATTCTAAACTTCCAACATGTGTTTTCTTCTGACATGAAGTGAACTGAAGGATCAGAGGCCTGGTGTTCAAAGTGAGCTGCTTGTGAATGGAACCTCTGACACACTGAGCTACTGTTTCCAGGCCCAGCTGAGGCCGCACAGTCAGCTCTGTGTTGCACCTCCGTGGTTCGTTAGAGTTGCACTTCCCACCCTGCTGACCCACGCTGCTGAATAATATCTAACCTTTCCTTGAGTGTGACAGGAAGTTGAGCTGCTTAAATCCAACAAAAACTGAAACAGCAGAAGCTTTCTGCAGCCCAGAACCACCTGATTCAGGAGGAAATCCAACCAGAAGCAGGCTTTAGGCCTTTTTACATCTTTAAAAAAACAGCTTGTAATGAAGCACTGAAAAGCATCATTAGGGAAATGAGGAAGTGGAAGTCACCTTGGTGGATAAAAGCAGGTAAAGCGCAAGCTAACACCCAGCTGAGCGTATAAAGTCGAGCTAATGGATGCATGACATTGTCCTACTTCCTGCCACAGGTTGTTCTGTTCAAGCTTGAGGCAAAAATAAAATCTGTGTCTTTTACTGCTGAGAACAAAACAACTCAGAGCTAAGATCTAAACTGTGGCTTTTCTTTGAGCTCTTCTTTTGGGCACCAAGTTTTTAGTAGTAAAATCTACTTTAAATTATGTTTCTCAGGTCAGTTTTGAGGATGAATTCTTGAAGGAACACGTTGCCTCCTGATCACTTAAACATCCTTCTAATAAAGAAGACTTTGTGAGTCCGTTGTGTTTGCTTCTTGTCGTCACTGAAGGATGTTGCGGTGTGAACGCCCAGCTCGTGGTGGCGTGGCTCTTTAAGACCCTCCATCCATCACTGTGGGAGCTGGTGTGTGTCTGATCCTGTCTGAGCCACACGCTTGGCTCTGAGGCAGACACTGATATATGGTGGATGAAGAGCAGGCTGGGCTGCATCACTCACAGCCTGCCTGGATTCACACTTTTGATTTGGTCCAATGTTTACTGGCTTACTGCTGAAAACTGGGCTCGGTCATAATAAAAGGGTTTGAAACCTGCAGTTTTATTCAGGCTCATTTCTGTACAAGGAGGAAGCTTAGTTCTGCTTTTTGCCAACAGGAAACTGAGTGATGAGCATTCATTATAGCAGGCTTCCAGTTGATGTTTTAAAATGATAAAAGGGGCTAAATGAAGAGCTAATGTTTGACAGAAATCTAATTCTGATCCCAAAACAAAGTTTCAATGCAGGATGAGCAAACAATAAAGACTCTGTTGAAACTCTCTCTCGTGTTTAACTGGTCAGTTAGAAATCAGTTCTGCTCACATGATGGTGACCCGTGCGGGTCGAGGTTTGCTAAACAGATCGTATTTCTCTCTACTTGCTCCTTGTTTCATCATCTCATCCTGTTTAACCAGAAACCATTTAAAATCTCTTCTGATATCTGATGCTTGATGGTTGCTGTGGAATTAGAAATAATTAGATGTTCTCGTGGGCTGAGCTCCAGAAGAGGCGGATCTGTTTCATCAGAGTTTACGCTGCACTTTCTTATATTTTCTCACTCTTTTTGAATATATTTTGTCAGATGTAGAATTTATAACTGGGAAGAGAGAATTTAGAGAAGCCAACAGGTCAGTCAGGTCAGGCTGAATCTCTCCAGAAACGTGGTAAATGTGGCAGTTTGGACCTCAGAACTCTGGACTGTAAATATGTCTCTCCTCTGCTCGTTGTGTGGTTTCTTAAAATCCCTTTGAGGCCTAAATTTTTGCAACTTTAGAGACGTTTGGAAACATTTTCTGTTTGGTTTCATTCTGTTCTTGATGAATTTTGGCGATGTCTTTAAATGATTAAAACTCTGTAAATGGGATCTGTTTTCCATCCTGTCCTCCTGACTGTCAGTCCTCCTGCCCCGCCCTCTTTCATCTGCTCCTCCTCCTTTACCAACATTAGTTTGATTTTTAAACTTTGTGTTCTTTTAAGCTGCCTCACCAGCAATTTTCTTTATTAAATAAATGTTTTTTGTTTTTAGCTCCGCCTTCTCCTGTTGCCTATAGGTTCATTATGCGTTTGAGTTTTTCTCGGAGGTCGAGATTTCAGACTTTCAGGTCTCGTAGTTCTTCAAATATTGCCTTTAAGATAATTTTGTTGTTTTATATTATTAGTAATTCTAATATATAGTTATTTTATTCATTTCAATCTATTTCTGCTTCTGTTTAGCATTGTCACGGTCACATGCGCCATGGTAAGGATAGAAATAAAACAGAAGGCTAGACCGTCCAAATACACAGCCGACCGAGGACCTGGCCCACCTAGAACTGGTAGTCCAGGTTCTTCGTAGAACCAAACCCCTGAATATGGACACAGCCTATGTGTTGGTTTTTGTGGCGGCCATCTTGAATGAGGCTGATTCCAAAAAGTGAATCAGTTGTAGAGCCAATGGTTACTTCCTGAGAGTTTCATTAATGTCTCAGATATTGATTTAAAAACACGTTTTCCTTGAACACAGCCTTTGAGTCGTTGCAACAGGACCATACTTGAGCAGCCATGATGTCATCATTTCAAAATCGACAGAGTGAAACTCTTTATTTTTACAGTTTTTAGCAGTTCTGTGTTGTTTAAAGTTCATTAAATTAGTCGTGCTTTTAATACTTTGTGGGGATTATTAAGTAAAATTTTTTAACACACTCAAAATATTGTGTAGAGCACACATGTTGTGTTATTGTTCTATTCCTTCAAAATACAGAAACTGATGCTCTGACAAACTGGAACAGTTGGGAGATCCTTAAGAAATATCCAACCTCACTATATTTCTTCCATCTAAGTCGTGCAGAAAGATCGACTTTCACACTTCAACTCAAACAAGCAAAACAACTGTCATGTTCAAAAACAAAGATGGGAGGATTTAGTTTTATTTTGCTAACAATGGCTGCCAGCCTGGCAGGACTCAGGAGGAATCTGAGTCCAGTTCAGAGTCCGTCTCTGGATCTTTAAATCCCTTCAACCACAGCAGAACGACTCAGTTTTAAATCAGATTAAAATGATGCAGAAAATCTGAAACACTGTGTCGACTTTTAAATCTGTGCTCATTTTCCACATTTTCTTCCTAATTTTCTGCCTCAGTGGTTTTAGTTCTAGAAGCTTTTTATCTGTTGTGTTTATTTCTGCAGAACAAGTGTGTAATGTTAATGTGTAGAGAGGAGTTTACCTTGGACTGTGGAAACCACTGCCATGACATTAATGTAGAAGTGGAGCCTTGAAGGATGCCACAACAAACAGAAACAGATGAATTTTAAATCTGTTTTCTTTCCTCCATAAATACATTTCTAATAAATCTCCCTTTTCTATTTGCATTTCTCACTTATCGACCCTCTTCATTTCCTCACTTGAAGAAATTAAATAAAACCAGCAGGGGTTCAACAAATATGGCTTTTGTAAATTAACACAAACAGCGACGCTTTCCTCAGTTTGATTTTTGTTTTGTTTTTCCAGAGAAGATACAAAATCAATTCTCAAACTTCCCTCTGTGCTCAATTTACTCTGTTTCTGTTTATTTAGAGGAAATTCTTTAACAGATACAAACATGTTAAATTAATTCCATAAATTTAGGTTCAGTTTGGTTTTAGAGGTCTGTTTCCTTCACCTGCGATAACGACTGGCTGCTATTGGCTGACTGTTGGAGGTGCAAACCCCTCAGGGGCCTATCAGAGCTCAGACCTGGTTGGGGAATGCTGAGCTGGATGCACTGAGGCTGTCTGCTGGGGGGAAATGTGTCTCATATTAACACCAACACTTCCTGCAACTCTAGCTTCACCACTGTGGGAACCTTGAAGTCAAGAAAAAGAAAAACTCAGGCTATAAAGGTAAATATGTGTCATAACACACCTGCAAAAGTTTGATTTGTAAACTGTAAAAATATGATTTGTTACAAATCAATATTTTGCAGGGCTTTTTAAATTCAGTTCCTATGATCACCACAGGTTGCACATATTCATAAATCTATAAATTTAAGTAGTTGTTGCACCGACGAACAAATAAGTGTCTTCTTCTGGAAGACCCGTGCACGGCGCCGCCTAACAAACATCTCGTCACAAACACGCTGACGATCTGAGTATCGATTCCTGCAGCAGACTCCAGCATGCAGCCATGTGTGCTTTAAGGACCGGCCTTAATAACCACAAGCAGCAGAATAACTGACATCACCTGAGACGAGTGCCAGCCCAGACAGAGGAATCGATACAAGTAATGAGGTGTGTGTGGGAGAAACGGGCAGGTGCAAAGGCAGCAGTGACTTTGACGAGAGACAAATAATTAAAGCTGGCTAACGGGGCTGCAGCAGCTCTCACAGACCAGGAGCGCTTCTTAGCTTACTTCGAATTGATTAAAAAGCCAAAATAAAAGGTTTTAGCATTTGTTCAAACCCTTTGAAACGAGGTGTTGTTGAAAGGTTAGCTCTGAGCTAAAGCCACTTTGAGTTTATTTTTAAGGTTGCCACACAGACATGAGCAAAAAAAAAATGTAAACGTTCACCTTCACCTTCCAGCAGCAGGCGATAATGAAACAAAAATTTATTTTATGGTCCGGATGATTCAACAAAGCAACATCATCTTCCTCGTCAAGAGATCAAACAGCACCTGTCACGTCTCCTAACACACACACACGCACACACACACACAGCAGAACCTGACGGCTTCAGTAATTTGAGTGGATCGCTGAATCAGTGTTGTTCCATCAGCCCCGCATCCTCTGTCTCCATGGTAACCATGGCAACCTTCCACTGCTCTGCTCACAAGGAGCAGGAAAACTAAAAAAGCTTGGGTAAAACCGGAGGATGAAGCAGCTGACCTTCCATCAGCGTCTGACGGGCCGACTCAGACCACAAATATTCAGAACACTCAGACAAGGCAGAGAGGCCCCGTTCTGTCTGAACCTATGGAACCGTTTGATTCTGACCTGAGGCTGGGAGAAATATTAATTTATTATGGAACGACCCATCATGACAGGTAGGGACTTTCTGCAGAACGGAGAAGGATGCACAGTCAGGAAGTTTAATTATAAAAACATGAGCTATCTTACATTTACTAAGTCTTAACAGCACAAAGCTAAAGAATAATCAGATTATTATGAGCCCCCACACATGATTGTTTTCCTACTGTTTATGTATTTCTTTTTTCTCAGTAAGTTTTGGTCAACCATAACACAGAAACAGCTGCACCCCTCAACGTGAAACTTGTCAGGAATGTAGGTGTGTCATGTATTAAATGTATAAAGGTCAATGTAGATGATTTCTGTTTACAGTAAAAAATATATGAAAGGATGAGAACATTTTGATGTATAAAAAATAAAATCTGACTAGTGTGCCAAAAGCTAGTCTGGTTACAACCTGTACCTTTAAAAGTTCTAACAAGACAAAATAAAATCTCAACAGAAGCACAAACTGAATTTATCACATTAGAATAAAGGCTTTAACAACATGAGGTAATGCTTCCTGTTTTGGCACACCCACTTCCTGACTTTGAGGATTGAGCCAATCACAATCATGTCCAATCGACCCGTTAAGGTCTGGATGGAGGTGTTCTGCAGAGACCTCTGCTTGTCCTTTACAGACTGAAGTAGTTTAACAAGAGCAAAATTTGGATTATTTTCTCAAACTGGTCAGAATTAAACTGTTTGTCCAAAAATAATTTGTTCAGAAAGCTGTTCCCAGCAGGTAGCTTCATATTCTCTTCATAATACCCCCAAAACATCTGAGCTACTGCTTTAGATGCTCCAAAACTGCTTTCTAAAACCCTGTTTGTTTGGAACAATAGGACCCCCCCACCCCACCTGTGGCTGCAGCCAACACGAGCCGTCAGTCGTGATGTCATCACATTATCATTTCATACATTTCAGCGTCTCATCTGTTGTGAGCTGAGGCTGAGCAGCGTTCCTGTGTGAGATTTGATCTTCTGCGATGCTCATTGCAGTCTCTTCAGTTTCATCACTGCCTGATGATACCCCCCCCCCTCCCGCACCCACCTACTGCCACCCACCTCATCTATCTCCCTGCCATCTGCTCCCCCCACCACTCTATCTTATTTAGCGCGGGTGATGCTCCAACATGGAG
Source organism: Cynodonichthys magdalenae (assembly GCA_031762555.1). Classification (NCBI taxonomy): domain Eukaryota; kingdom Metazoa; phylum Chordata; class Actinopteri; order Cyprinodontiformes; family Rivulidae; genus Cynodonichthys; species Cynodonichthys magdalenae. The sequence continues at coordinate 25,825,762 of JARVJO010000330.1, read as the reverse complement.
CAGAGCTGCTGTTGATGCCCTCTCTGCTCGCAGCATCTCTCTACTTCTGTCAGTCACATTTCATCACGTTCTCCATTTGTCTCTGGCTGCTTCATCTGTTTCCACACAGAGAGGAGGTTCAGATATGAGGAGCAGATGAAGCTGACGCTGCTTTCATCCAGCGTTTCTGTCACTCGCCGTGTTCCTGCTGATGGTTTCCTCTTGTTTTAGCCAGATCTACTGTCTGTGTCCTCTCCTCCTGAGCTTTAGCTTTTAATCAGAGGCGGAGCTAGAGGGGTGGCCAGAGTGGCAAGTGCCACCTTCAAATGATTGACAGGTGGGGGTGGGAGGGGTCACATTTGGCAATAAACGACGGTCAGTTAGAGTTAAAACAAATATCTGTTTTTTCAGATGTAATATCTAGTGTAGAGGGAAAATATTAGTGTGTAGAAGGAAAAACTTTTTTTAAACCACTGATTTAATATAAAAGCAACTATTCCACCACAAAAATCTTTAGCTCAATGTGTATAAAAATATATCTTAATTAATAATAAAAATAATAATAATACATCGACCTTATATAGAGCTTTTTAGAACACTCAAAGACACTTTGCATTTTTCAATCACACACTGAATTTAGCTCTGGTGGATATATTTTATTTGATTTTAGAATCTGTTGGGTATTACTCTCAGCTACCACCACACTAAATTTCAGCTTAATATGTATAAAAGATTCAAACTGAGAATTCAAAATGACATGAGGGTTGCTCTTGGCGACCAAATTCCATCTCCGTATTAACGAGGTCCAACTATTTGAAATTAGTTTTGATGACCATCTTGGATTTTGTATTTACATTTAGATTTTGTTAAAGATTATTCTTGACCACTATTTTATGAATTTTCAGTTGTGTTTTCAGTGGCTGAATTATAGCCTTTTGTAAAACTGACGTTAGCTGTTAGCTTCAATGGGCTAAAACCACAAGAAATTTAAGCTCAATATAGTCTTTAAATGGATGAATTATAGCTATTTAAATTTAGCTGCGGTGGCCATTTTGAATTTTCAAATCTAGTGTAGTTTTTTGTACCCCCCCTCCCACCCACCACCACCAACAATAAGAACAGTAAAACAACAGTATAGACATATCTACAGACACACAACACACAACAGGAATTAAAAAGAGGAGTTGGTTCTGCAGCTTTTTAGAGCAAATCTGCATCATGATGGTTAAAAAAGAACTGATACAAATGCTGACTCAGCATTTACAAAAAGTTTAGTTTTAACATTTTATTTCTGAATCATCCATGTTGCATGTTTGTCTATGTTCTCTTAATCATGTTCACACATTTTCACACGTGTGCATGTAAGGATAACACATTCCTGTGCTCTCACATGGGCACACCCACCCACGCACACTCACACACACACACACACACACACACACACACAGCTGGTGCCATCTGTTGAATCACAGTAGATTAAGCGGCTGGTGGGAGCAGAACCTGCAGGACTCACAGATATTCAGGCTGCAGCGTGCCAACGTCTCCGAGCCATGTGTGATGAGGTGTCAAAGTGTTTTACTCCACCAGCCAAGTGTCTCTATCCTCCCCCCCCCCCCTCATCCATTTTTAATAAACTCATTTAAAGTCAAATAGTTTTTAAAGTTTCCTGTTCGTTAATCTGAACACGTCAGCAACACGTCTGAGGGAGAAACTTTTAAACAGCTTTTATCAGCAACTTTAAAACCTTTTTCAAACTGTAATAAACAAATATGAGTACATTAAAAACCCACACCAACATTACAAAACACTGTCGTCATGGCAACATCAGTGATGTCAACATCGCAAAGGATTTGTTGGATTACAGGAAGTCAAAGCATTATTTTACACATGGCATGTGTTTATGTATTTGATAACAAACTCACTGGCCTTGATGCCCACATCTGGTGATGATGATGATGATGATAATTAAACATATTATGGAGATTGTTCAAGTTTGTTTCAATTAAGGGGCAGATATACAGTTTTTTCTTCTTTCTGCACCCTTTTCATTCAATTATTTATTTATTTATGTTTTAAAATAACCTTTTTGTTTTTTATTAAATAAATAAATAAATTCTAACACGCTGCAGCTTTGCTGTACGTTACATAAGAAAAAGAAAAACAGCAACTATAGCCAGTCTGAATATTTTACTAACAGACAAACACAGACAGACAGGTTAATATTGACAGATTGGAGATAATAAACCCAAATGATGCTTCGTTCAGATTCATCTTCCTCCTCTGAATTTATCTGGAAGCAGCTCATTGATCAAAGATGTTCTGTTTATAATCAACACATTTTATTTATTTTACAGTAAAGATAAAAAACCTATAAATAAATGAAATAAAGCAGGAAGTACCACCTGATAAAAGTATCACGCACCAGCAGAGTCACAAACAAACAGATCAAATCCAAAGTCTCTCTGTGGTCGCTTCCAAATGAACTCTGGCTCCTTTCCCCAACCTGTGTGTGAGTGTACTTGTTTTTGTTATCTATTTAGGACCGTTTCTGGTATTCTGGTGTGTGTGTGTGTGTGTGTGTGTGTGTGTGTGTGTGTGTGTGTGTGTGTGTGTGTGTGCGGGCTGGTATTCCCTAC
>JARVJO010000330.1:25790554-25805266 GCA_031762555.1 Cynodonichthys magdalenae | reverse complement strand
AGCAGCAGCAGCAGCAGCAGCAGCAGCAGCAGCAGCAGCAACAGCAGCAGCAGCAGCAGCAGCAGCAGCAGCAGCAGAAGAAAAGTGACTCTGATCATCGTTTCTATGAACTTTGTGAGGTTAAAACTTAAGAACATCTCAGTTTATTTAGAGGATTCCTTCTCCTGCCAGCTGGTGGGGATGTTGTGCTTCACATTTTGAGAAACGTTTAAATTCCAATGTGCAGCAATAAACCCACAGACTGAGTGCTGAGACAGGAAGAGAGGGGACAAACTGTCCAGAGAGGCTGTGGGACGCTAAGCAGGAGGGGACAAACCAGATCCAGTCATTTCTCTGTAAGCAGCTGGTCCTGCAGATGACAAACAGGAACTCTTTTGTATTTGAGCGAACCAAAAACCGACCGGTAGAGGTTGTAAACATTTCTTCTGCTGACTGACTTCCTGCAGCGAGGATCAATAAAGTTCATCAACACATCGAAACGCCGGCTGAGAGAGAAGGTCACGACTGAATATGAAGCACAGCAGAGAGGATGCACTCCAAAATACCTGAGAAATACAGCTGAACACACAGCTGAGCATGCAGCTAAACACACAGCTGAACCTGCAGCTGAACACACAGCTGAACCCGCAGCTGAACCCGCAGCTGAACACACAGCCAAACACACAGCAGAGCATGCAGCTGAACACACAGCTGAATGTGCAGCTGAACACCCAGCCGAACACTCAGTTGAACCCTCAGTTGGACATGCAGCCAGCAGGATTTCAGTATCTGAGCATCATTATGATGTTTGGCAACAATCTTCAGTTTTAACCTGGCTCTGATCAAATACAATCATTTCCACAGAGTTCAGATGTGTCCCTTTCCTCCCCTCCACTCATCATGGTGTGTGTCTCAGCACTTCTGCATCATCATCACCATCATCTTCATCAGCCCTCTGTGTGTTTGCTCCTTCAAAGCTGCTCTGCTGATGCATTTAAAATGACATTAAAATCAATAATAACTGACATCCTCAGGGCCAAATGATGATGATGATGCATGAGTTGAAGATGTCAGAGTTGGACTTATCCATACTAAAGCAGGCTCAGCCTCAGCCTCAGCATCCATACTAATTCAGATTGTGGCTGAAAACTTCTGCTTCCTCCTCTTCAGGTTCGTTTCTTGCAGTTTCCAGTCAGAATGTGGGGTTTGAACTTTTGTAAGACAAACTTTGCAGTCCTCGTTTGAAGGGTTTCTTATTAACTTTGATTTTTTTTCTGATCCTGAAAGTGACTCCTGTGTAAGGAGGTGAAGGCCTTCCTATTCCAGGGTTTTCAAAATAAGATGCTTTTCTGAGGCCTATATATGCAGAAATTAAACTTTAATTTAATAGATTTAAAACTGAGCTGCTCTGCCTTCATTAACAACTCTTCTGAGCAGTTACAAAACAAACCAGGAAGTGACTAACAGGAAGTCAGCCATTTTGGATCAAAGACGGCACTTTACACACATCAAACTTTAACAAACTCCACTTATAGATGAAAAATTCTCCAACAAGAAACAACAAGCTGTTTTAACGCTCATCAATCACCGCCTGCTTTAAGTCAGTGTTCATTGTTGCGTAACGCTCTCACAGACAGGATGTTGCACAAATTGTCTTTTATGTTTGAATGTCATCAATGTTCAGCTCATTACAAGCTACATGCAGCCGACAGCATCAAGCTTCACCCAGCAGCTAAAATTCACATCACTTTGTGTTTTTTAAGCAACAAAATGGAGCCTGTGTTTCTCTGCTGCAGATGTTTTATGATTTTATCTGATGACGCGACGAAAACATTAAAACACCATCTATCCCACCTGCAGCATGATGAATAACCACAGCTTTTTGTGACACGTTATTAAAACAAAAGCAGACGTGCACTGAGGTGTTTTTCTTCTCGGCCTAATTTATTCTGTTTTTTAGATTAAAACATAAATTATGTTGTCAAGTTTGGAAAAACAGCACATTAACTTGTTGTAGTCTGCATAAAAAATGTAAAGAAGAATATTAAAATTAAAGAAAATAATATAAATTGACCTTTCAAACTGAAGTGAAAGTGAATAAATAAGTTGTTTTATTAGGGAGACAAAGGTGAACACTGGGAGGTGTTTCTTCTTCTCGTGCTCATTTACAGACGTGTTTTTAGTTTCCTCATGAATCACGCTGATTCACGGCCCAACATTCTTATTACCGCAGCTGCAGCCAACATCAATCATCGTCCGGCCGCTGTGCTCGCTCATCATCGTCATCTTCATCATCCTCAGCGTGGCTACAGAGATCAAAGTCAAACAGAAACTCGCTTCACCTTTCATCCAAATTAAATGTAATAAGCCTTTGATCACACATTGCACTTCTCCAACCTAATGATTTGTTTGATCGCAGGGTTCTGCTCCATCGCTGCAGCTGGGAATCTATTGTTTTATTCACACATCGATGGAGAAACCCAGACTTGTAAAGAAAGTGGGCTGAACGTGCAGCTCGCACATATTCAGGTTTTTAAAGCAGAACTGGGAGAGCTCAGGTTTGAACAGGAAACGGTTCGGTTTGCATGTTTTGGTGTTTGGAACGATGGCTGGGCAAAATTTAAATCAGTGATAAAAAACAGCTAATGTTTATTCAACAGGTTTTTCCTCCTACATTAAACACAACAGAAAAGTTGATTTATACTCAGCCCACAGCACAGACACACTCACACAGATTATTCCTCTTTTCTTCTAACTGCTCTGTGGAATTTTACTCTTGAATCTCACTGTCTGTGTTGTTGTAAAAGGCTGTAGAATAAGATTAGGACAATTCTTTCACTGATTTTTCATCTTACAAAAAAAAGTAAAAGTAAATTCTGAAAACATTTTGATGAATAAATAAAAATCTGTATTTTTTTTATAAACCCAAAAGTAAATCTAAAATGTAAGCTTTGACACAGCCAGACTCTTATTTTGAAGAGACTAAAACCTGTGTTTTGCTTTTATTTAACTTTAAATAACATATTTTTTCACAAACTAATTATTTAATGATTTTTTTACAGGATTTCTGGGGGCAGCCACGCTGGAATAATAAAAAGAGAGAACATGCTGAATAACAAGCTCAGCAGCATCAGATTGTGCTGAGTCACTGGTTGCCATGGCGATTCCCACAGCAGCACTTTGATCAGATGTGCAGACAGAAACACAAAGTGAAAATTAAACCTCAGCAGTAAGTTTTAGTTTTTCTGAACTCCTGGATGTGAACTCCTCAGACCAGAATCCAATTCATTTGAAAAAATGAGACTTTTAATATTAATAATTAAACACAAATATTCAGACTATCTGTGAGTTTATTTTGAAAGAGTTTAACTTCTTCAGCTACTATAAAAAACTATTTTAACATTTATCTCAGCACACTGGACGACATCTTTTCAAACAGGAAGTCTCAAAACATTGTCAGGAGGAAAAACACGAAGAAACTTGAAATAATTTCTAGTATTTATCTCAGCAGTGAGGGAAGAAACTAATCTTAGTAGATTTCTGATGATGGTGTGTCATCTCCGTGGGCTTCGGGACCCCTCTGGTGACATTATCACACCATTTGCATTTCTCAGGCTCCCCCGGGAACAGCTCATCTAGCGAACAAACATTATCACCGACAGCCAGCAGCTCAATCAGAATGAGTTAAAGACAGAGATGCTGATGATGGTTCACTGATGAAAATTAGACTCGTCTCCTCTGAGCTCCGACTCAAGTTGATGCAAAACTAAATGTAGGCAGATTTTTTACTCATTTATTCCTTTTATTTCCTTTCAGATCGATCATCTCAATCAGCTCATGTTGGTTGGACCACACTGATGTGGTTTATTTTTACATTTATTGGATCTGCTTTCCATCAAATAAAAAGGAGGAGCACAAGGACCAGGAGGGGATTGGGTATGAAAACCCACAATGCTCTGCTATAAAATATATACTGCATAACAGTAGCATACTTGACCCCCTTTAAATGGAGCCCCCTCCTCAAATATGGGGTCTGTCATAAAACAGTTGGCTGGAGCAGTGTAGGTCGGACACATCTACAGTCCTGACAAATTTTATGTTGATCGGTGCAACAAAATAATAATAAAAAGTAAAAAAAAATAAAAATCCCATTCATCCTAAAATACAGAACACTGTGATAAAAAAGAAACAAAAAGGAAGTAGAGTTTTCTGGTAAAGATGTGGATCACATTACAGGTGTTCTGGTTCTGGTTCTGTTCTACAACAACCATTGGTTGGATTTACTGATTTGATTCTTTGGGTGTTTATTTTGCTGCAGCCTGACGGTCTGATTCCCCTCCTGAGCTGACAAACCAAGCCTGAGGTTCTACGTTTGTTCCGTGTTGTTCCAGAACCCCAGCGTCAGGTGTTTGTTTTACAATTACTTCTGTTTGTTTTTCTGCACCGCTTTAATTAAGTCCTGCCACCGATGCACGAACATGTGAATTCCAAGTGTGACTCTCGTGCCGTGTTGCTGATGATTGTATTTAAATAATTTTACAAGTTAAATCTGAATGCTTGTGCTGTTTACAGGTGATTGTGTGCGTGTCATTATGTGTATAATTGTTTTTTCCACTTCATTTGGAATATTTTTACATATATTGGAAAAAAAAGGAATCACAGCAGAAATGAAGTTGACATTTTAATCAGTCAGCTCTCTGTGGAGAGGGAGCTAACTGCTGCCTTATGCTAATGTGTGTGTGTGTGTGTGTGTGTGTGTCAGCAGACCAATAATGCGGAAAAGGAAATAAAATGACATTTTCTGACCTGTTAAATAAAGTTGTCATCTGATGATTGGAGATGTATGAGTTTATAAAACTTCAGCTGCTTAGTTTAGGGAAGTAAAAACGTGCACAGAGTGCAGATGAAGCGGGAAAATAAATAAAACTGCTTTTTGACAGGTCATGTGACACTAATGATTACATCAGATCAAACATCATTAGTGAGAGCAACAATGATGAAACAGCTCGTAAAGATGTGTAAATGGAAAAACCTGCAATAAAAGATGATTTTTTTTTCAGGTAAATATTTGTCTTTAAGACCTTTAATGATAAAACCAAGCGTGTGCTGTTTGCCTTAGTTTGGACAGTTGTGATTTTATTTTAACTTAAAGGGAAAAAAATGACATACAGACAAAAACTCACAATTATTTTTGATTTTTAAAGGACTGAAGGTATCTGTGACACCTCACACATTATGTTCAGTCGTTCTCACCTGCTGACATTAACTTAACCGGAAGTTTTACCAAGATTTTTATTAACTTGAGCAGTTTTAAACAGTTACTGTACCAATGAGTTTTTTATACTCTCAGATCAGAGGTCCATAAAGTACTTGAAAAAAATACTTAATTAAAAATAAAAATACCTTAATTTTGGTAAAAATGAATTTCACTGATGAGAAAACTCATAAAACTGCTCACAAAAATTAGGAAAGTAAAAGTATTTTTACACACTCTAAAAAATAAACTGTTGAATTTACTGAACCAAATGGTTCCACTAAACCAAGTTGAGTAAATTGAGCAATATACTATTTTCTTTTATATAAAATCTGTACAGTATATATTACTTAGTGGAACCAGACATGACTTGGTTGAGTAAATTCAACCCTTCATATTTTACAGTGCAGAAACAACTCATCTCATGATGAGTTCAGACACATTTAATTTGTAACCAGTAACAAGGTGTTACATTTTAAAGAAGTAAAAGTATCATTTTTAAGTTTTAAATGTAACAAAATAAAAGTAAAAATAACAATTTAAAAAAATACTTGGTAAAATTACAAATCCTCAAATAAATTACTGAAGTACTGTATCAAAGTAAATGTACTATAAACCTCTGAATATGGTAATAAAACCAGATGAAACAGTAAAATATACATAGTTTTTATTGTGAGTTTTAAAGTAAATTTGTATCGTTTCCAGCAGCAGCAGCAGGGTGTGAACACTGAGAGCACATTTTGCTATAAGAGCTCTTACATGAAATCTGACAAATGAAGAGCGGCACGACGGTGTTTGTAATTACTGCACATTGTGACTGTGAGCAGCTCCTGCTGCCTGGGTGAAAGCTGATTTCACTGCTTTATTCTCTACACTTTTAACAACCGGCTGAGCAGTTGTTGTTTTTCTAACACAATAAAGCTGCAGACTGTACGACCGCAACATGACATGTTGAACTGAACACTTGCAGCAGCAGATGCCTTTATTGGACTTTGAAACGGGCAAATACCAGCTGAGTAACGCCCCAACAACAAAATGAGTAAATAAATAAATAAATACCACACAGACACACACACCTGACTGAGATAAGCATGTTTGTTCGCGCACAAACACGGAGCTTATTGCTATTTCCACAAACACAGGCGGCCATTTGCTGTTGACAAGCGGATTAGCATGTCAATAAGAAGGAGCAGCAGAGAGGAGGAGGAAGAGGAGGAGGAAGAGGATGCTAATAACAGACAGGGGAATGACATGACAACGAGCTAAATCTCATGGAGGTTCTGCACTGATAACACTGTAAGTGCAGATGTTGCTGCAGATGTTGCTGTTGTCACCAGATGATGGCAGATAAGAAGAATTAACAGAAACCAAAGAGAGGCTCAGCTGCTGGAAACTGATGGTGAATCAGCACATATTCATGTTAACATGTTTTAAACATGCTAAGCTGACTGTGGAATCTGAAACATAATATTAGTCTGCAGAGCTCTCAGGGAAAATTAGAACTTTTCTCCTCACTTTGCTGTGAATAAAACCCAAAACTCCATCTCATATAAATATATGGTGAAAGACTAAGTAATCAGTCGTCATTTTTTGTGAAAGTTTCTACATTTTATGTTGAATTAGAGCCACTCTGATAAATATATATATATTAGGGGTGCAACAAAACATGCATCTGTGTTGAACTGTTCAAACAATACAGATTTTTAAAATCTATCTACTTTTCTGAAGATGCTCTATGTTGAAGGATCAGTGGATCTGTGTTCGACTGCTCCACCTAGGCTGCATAGTGGAGCACAGACCCACTGAGAAACGTGTTGTTTCAGCAACATTTAATTCAAAAACTGAACTTTTCAGGTTAAACAAATGTTCAAAATTATTTCCAATAAATTACAAGTTAAGAAGAGCATGGACATTTCTCTTTTTTTGTATCAAAAAAATATTGAACCGTGAAGCTAAAGTATCGAACCAAACCGAATTTTCTGTATTGTTGCAGCCTTAATATATATATATATATATATATATAATACAGACTGAAATTAAAGTTGAAATTAAATGTTGAAATTAAAGTTAAACATGTTTAAAACATTGTTAATATTAATGTTTAAGCTTCTCCTAGGCTGCAGATCAATATGTGACTGTTTCACCACCACACATATACAATATTCTAACATAATTATTCTTTCTTCACATTTAACTCCTTGAACCTTCATTGTGAAGCTGAGTTTGTTGATAAAGCTACAAAATGTTCTTCTGCACTTTTTGTTGGCAGTTTCTGTAGAAATGATTTACTGCAGCTAAAGTAGAAACTAACAGATGGTTCAGTACTCAACTGAGAAAACTCTTTAGATGAGCAACAAAATATATTCTAACTTATCCGCTTACTTTACAAAAAAAAAAACTAACAAATAAACAATCTGAGAGTTCACTGTTGTCCACTTTAGTTTCCACAGAAGTTCTCAAAATTGACTTCATTTATTTTTCTTTAAAATTACATAATTAAAACAAAGTGCTCATCTTTTTGGCTCTTGGTGGTTTTCAACTTTCCATCAGCTCAGTTTTCTTCAGTAAGATAATAAGTTTGTTGTTTAATTTGAAAATAGTTTTTACCAAGCAATTTTTGGCACCAACAAAAAGATCCTTTGGAACATCAGGGTGCTTCAATTTGAGAATGACAGATTTAAAAAAAAGGACCAAACACACAACCTTGTTGTACCCCAATACTTTATCTATTCTTGATTTTATTATTACTGTAGCTGAGGTTCATAGCTGCACCTTTACTGAATAAAACCTCCTGCAGCAGCATCAGTCACAGCAGAAAACTTTAGTTTTTTCACAATAAGAGCGTCAGACACATATGTTTGACTTTAATATACTCTAAAAACTGATTTTTCTTCTTTCCAATTGTAGTTTTAAAAAGCCCAACATAGTTAGCTCTTCAGTTTTAATCTTTGTGTTACTTTATAAAGTGCATTGTTTACTGTAGTTCCAGTTTTATTATTAATTTATAAACTTTTTTAAACATTTTACAGCCATAAAAGCAGATTTGTTTTGATCTCTTTGTAGAACTTTGACAAATAAGCCACATATATTAAAAAAAACATTTTATTCTACAGTTTCCTCTTCATCAACACCATCAGCTTCACAATGTGTGCATGAATGTGTAGGGAGTTGGTTTGCAAATGTGAGCGTGCACATGCATGCTTATATTTACTCCTGCACGGCTCTTGAGTGAGCGCGAGGAGGTGGGGCGAGCGACAGCAGAGAATTGAGACGATAAACCACAGAGAGGAGGAGGAGAGGAAAGACAAATATGAAAGGATGAGACTTTGGGGACAAGAGGGAAGGAGGCGAGAGATGAAGAGATGAGAAAGGTAGCAGGAAAGCTGACACTTGGATAATGCTGCAGAACATCCTGTGCTCAGCACAACAGCAGAAAGAGAAGTGAAAATGAAGGAGGGCACATTGTGACACTGGGGATAAACTGGGAGCCAAGATAAACAGGGAAAGATCGCACTGCATTTTCAACATAATAGTTTGCTCTTTTCTGTAGTTGGTCCGTAAATACAAACTGTCTCCAACAGAAAGCAGAAACATCCTGACATGAAGCTGGCTGCAGCTGATCTAAAACAAACCAAAAGAGCTTCTGAGCTGGTTTGGAGTGGAGTGTGTTGTCTGTTTGAACTGAAGATGGTTTAATGAGCAGAAAATAATCCTCAGAATTCAGGAGTCTGTCATGGAAAATCTGCTTTTTGTTCACAATTTTCTCAAAGTTGCGATTCACCGACTCAGTCACTGCTGGCAGGCTAATCAATCAAGTTCACTACCAAATACAAACAAGCTTCAATGAATCGTTCAAACTTCTGGAGATCTTTAAAACAAACAGGAAGTGTTGACGACTGAAATGTTGTTTAAGCTGAAAGAAAAGCAAAGAAACAGGAGCAGAAAGAAACGACAGTTAGAGGAACAGAGGATGACAGGTGGAGAGGCAGACTCATAGAGGTGGTTTAACCGCTGATTTCCCATCGTGCCTTGATGAGGAGCTGGAGGTCGGGGCCTGAGAGGGTTTTATTGTTTCTAACAGGCCAAGTCTGCCAGCGCTAATCAGCCCGAACAACCGGACCGAGCGGCCCAGGTCTGCGCAGGAGACAAGGTCAAAGCAGCCGAGTGAAAATGAGTCTGCCAGGGCGACGAGGAGGAGGAGGAGGAGTGAAAAGAGGCTGAAGCTCCCAGAGGGTCAGAGAGCAGGAGAGCTGAGAAATGGCTCGGAGGCTGCTCACGTTGAGCCTGCAGGCAGCTGGGATGTTCCTCCCACGTCCACCAGGACCGAATTTAAATCATCCTCAGCTCCTACTTTGACTCGTTAGCATACTTTCATTTAAACACAACTTCTGAACTTTCAAACTACTTCTAAAGGAAACAGTTCGAAGCAGCTGTGCACAAAGTGAAGAAGAAAATAAACTTTAGTTTCAGACTGTTTGTCTCATGATGAGCATCTATATCTGAGCAGCAGCTTTTATTCTGAAGGATTTATTAGTTTGTTTGAAGAGAAGGAACAGGGTCTGAAAATATGATCCTTTTTTAAATGTTCAGATGTTTTTGCTTTATTTTTTTTTGCTTTAATTTTGGCAATTCTGACACGTTCAGGGAAATTCAGTTTAGATTTGTCTTAATGGGATATAAATGTGATGTGTGACTTTAACGGGCAACTTAAACGATGGCGGGAGACAATTTTTAGCAGAGGGCCACATCACTGCACACTGCTCTAAATGTATTAAAACGGTCATTTTAAAATGTTTGTGTGTTCAAACTGTATATATAAACCATCAAACAGCAGGAACTTCACATATTTGATGCTCTAATGCATGTAGAACAGTTGTACTCTTGTTTCCTAAATTTAAATACAAAATGTTAAACAAATAAAGACTCTCTGCAATTTCTCTTTCATGAAAAGAAAAACAAATCCACCTCATGGCTGTCAGGAAGCTGCAGATAAACATTATTAATGAGTGTTTTTACACAGACCTGTACCTCACCACAGCAGCCCTCGTGACTTCAGTCAACATCTCATATTTAGCTTTGTGCAGCGTGTTTTACTGGTGGCTAATATTAAAATTCTTCACCACGACTAATCATCTTGTTCTCACCGGTAACGACTCAGCGAACGTTTGCGCTCAAACAATTCAATGCCACTGGGAGATTTTTACACATTTTTTAAATTTTCAAGAGTGAGGGTGGGCCGTATACAGCCTGCGGGCCACCAGTTGCCCACCCTGTTCACTCTGTTCAGACTCGTAAACCGCTCCCTGACAGATCTTCAGTTCTCACAGTTTATTACTTCTCTCTTCAGCTGCAGCTGCTCCTCACAGGCCGCACTAAACTCTTTATGTTAATCTGGAACATTATTCTCACAGAAATTATGCAAAAAAGTGTCTCGTCAACAGCTTAACGGATGCTGTCGTGCTGCGTGTTTTTTAAACACAAACATGACAGACAAGAGTGGGCAAGTCTTAAATAAAACCATAAATGAATGTTTCCTGTTAACATCTGCTCAGAATACTTTCACTGATTTATTATCCACACGCTGCCAGATGATGGATTACGTCTCAGCTTAAGTAAGAGAAGAGCAGGAAGAAGACATGCTGGGAACATTTCTTGGCCGCGGCAAAGAGACGGAGACGAGTCCGGGGCAGGCAGGGTGTTGGACTTTATGAGCTTAGAGCTGAACAGAAACACTCCTGCTGGGAAATCTTCTGGTGCTTCTCTCACTTTCTCCTCTGCAGAGCAGCAAGCTGCACCAAACACTCATTTCCTTCATGTTAAAACTGTGAAGTATTAAAAAAACACGACGTATGGTGACATTAACCATCATCCCAGGGAGTCCTGAAGTGAAAAACTTCCATAGCTTCATCTGCTGAGGACCGGGAGACTAGAAAACCCCGCTCCCCTCCAACATGCTTCAGATCTTAGAGGACCAACAGAAACACAGAGGAGGACAGGTGGACTGAAGTCCAGGTGTGTCCCACTGTGAGGCTTATTTTACAGCAGAGTAAATGTTTTTACTCAAACCAAACTGAGGATCAGTTTAAGGAGAAAATTTAGTTTGTGCCTCGAAGAATTTCAGCTCTTTTTTCCTCCACAGGTTTCAGACCCAGCAGTGTTTAAAAGCAGAGACGCCGGGGCCAAAAGAATTTCATTTCTGTTTGTTTCATTCCAGAGAAGTTTAGAGCCACTTTGTCTAAACGCTGCTTCACGTGGGTTTATAGTCCACCAGGAGCAAATAAACAAGACTGTTGGTTTTATTCAGCCTGAGCTAAACTATGAAGATGTTTTATCTACTTTTTTATTTCTAATTCTAATCAATCTGATTAGAAAAGATTAGATCAGATTAAAAGCAGGATCTATTTTTATCCACTGACCCAAATTTAAGAAATCTGCAGAGGAAGAACAGAAGCTAGAGGAGAAACTAAAGCACTCAGAAGGTAAAAGTATTTGTTTTATTTGTCAACAATCCTCAACACTCTCCTCCAGCTTTGTTTGTTTGTCCACTGACAGCTTCCAGGTTTCTGCTTTAACCCCCTCTCCTGCAGTCCTGTCATGTCTCACATCCGTTCAAACCTTTTCTCTGAAAACATTCAGTTCAACTCTAAAACTTTACTCATCATCAGCTGCCAGGGTTTCCTGCAGGAGGCCAGGAAAGTTCAACCAAAAGTGCAAATGATGGGTCAATGTGTGACAACATAAACATTATGATGGACTGAACCATCTAAAACACGTGTCAAACTCAAGACCCGCGGGCCAGGTGACTCCCATCTGACCTGCCAAGGGGGGCACCCCCCCTAGCAATGCAACAAAATGAATACATTTAAAAGGTGAAAGATAATAAACCTGTCCTGCCCCTGAGCTGTTGGCTTTAAGTAACTGAGCAGTTTAGTTGATAACACAGCATTAATGTCTCAAAATAAACGGCTTTAAAGTCAGCATCGACCATAAACTACATCCATTATACATGGGAATTCCCAGTAGGAAAGTGGGAGAGTTCAGAATTCAAGATGGCAGCTGCTCACCACAACTCAACAGTGACTAAAACTCTCTTACTTTTACTTTTAATAGTATTTCTGTAGTATTTATTTCACATGTAGTCAGTTGTACTCGAAGTACTGTTCAGTGTTTATAGAGGATGTGTTAAATGCTGTTTCTATGCAGGAAATACAAGTTAGAGCTCGGTTAGTGTTTGTTATGGAAGCTCAGCTGTAGCAACGAGATGATGAAGTCAACCATGAAATGTCAAAATTAATTCTAAATAAATAAATAAATAAATAAATGGCCCTTTGAGGGCCAACATAACGTTCATGTGGCCCTCGGTGAAAATGAGTTTGACCCCCCTGATCTATAAAAACTAAAGCCTGTTCTCTTAAAACTTGTTTATTTGCTTTAATATCAGCCAGAGAGGAGGTCGCTCCAGATTGAATCAATTATCTGACAGGAATCAGCTCCTGAATCGTCTGCTTGAACTCTGGGAATCAATCAAACTGCAGAGAACTGATCCTGCTGTTTTTAAAACCTGACTGGTTTATCCCAGAATGACCTGTTTCTGCTCTGGGTTTAGTTTTCTGTTTCTGACTCAACTCTGATCCATTTTAAATTTAGTTCTGATCCGAGTCAGGTTTGAAGATATTAAAAAGGAGGAGTCTCCTCTTGTCTTTGGAGTTAAAGCTCAAAACATCAGGAAATGATCCTCGACTCACAAGAGTCCTGATGTTAAAAACTTGGAGATAAACATTCATTGAAACTGGACATCGCCCCACGACGTGCTGCAGATCAGATCAGCTGATTTATGTCAACATTTAATGATTCCTGTCATTAAAATATGTCCACTCATGAAACATTTTGGTAACATACCTGTCATGTGTGAAATTAAAACATCTTCAAAGATCTGGGCTTAGATTTAAGGTCAAATATGTTGCTGTTCCTGAATCTTACCTTTTAATGTATTTATTTATTTTTGACCTCAGCTGATTGTGTGGGTTTGTTTATTAAACTGCTGTGTCATGTTTGTGTCGTCGGTCTGAATCTGGAGCATGTGTGTGAGTGTGTTTATGTTCGGAGCTAATCGGCCTGGTTTGTAAAAACGCCTGCAGTTCTGTGTGTGTTTCCTGTTTGAGTCACAAGGAAAGACAGGAAAAAAACTACAAAAAATCAGACATATTTACAGAATAAGAGGAGGAGATGGAGGGAAAATGAGGATTAGGACTTGAATCCCAGATGTGTACATCAATAGTGGGAAAATATTGAACACAAAACAAATTTGAGAAACAATAAATTAACAAGTTGGGATTGGAGCAAACAAGAAGCGAGACAGAAGAAAGTTACAGAGTGAAGAAAATCAACTAAATCTAATAAATAATTATTTTTTTTAAAGAAGGAAATGTTTCACTTGTGTGAAAATAAACACATTCATCTCAGTGTTTTTGTTAAACCTGGCCGACCTGGCCCTCCTTCAGGACTCCGGCTGCTCCTCCTAACGAGGACTCTCTGACCTCTCAGGGACTGAAGTGAACTCTGAGGATCAGCAGGTCGGTTGTCTCAGGCAGGTCATCCTCATCGTCAAACAGGAAGTGTAATTTGTCAGAGTCCAATAAACAAAAAAAGGTGTTTGTTTATTCTGATGTCTCGGATACCCAGTGAGCACAAGGCCAAAGGTCACCATGCTTCTCTGATTACAGAGCATAAAAAAGGAAAAATAGGCAAAATTTTTCACATTTTAGTTTATTCTGACTGAAGATTAAGGTTGATGCACATCTAGCCTATAGCTAAAGAAAAATATACAAACAAACTTTATATTCATTTTTATTGATTTATGTACAAAATTCAGTCTGACAGCCACTTATACTCAGTAAAACATCAACTGTACTGCTTTCTTCCAACACTTTAATGACTATTCATTCAGTATTAATTCATTCATTTCAATTTGTAAAATAATATGAGCGACACCATCAAAGCAGATCTGCACAGAAACAAATCAACACAAAGTTTAAGTGTCTGTTTAAGTGAAAATAACTGATGCTTGATTAAATGAGGGGCAGGAACATGTGGACCAGAAGGAACCAGACTTGCTACTACCATTATATTTACTACCAATTCAGCTACTACCATTTCAGCTAATACCATTACATCTACTACTATTATATCTACTACCATTTCAGCCACTACAATTTCAGCTACTACCATTACATCTACTACCATTACATCTACTACCATTACATCTACAACCATTACATCTACTACTATTTCAGCTACTACCATTTCAGCTACTACCATTTCAGCTAATACCATTACATCTACTTCTATTATATCTACTACCATTTCAGCCATTACAATTTCAGCTACTACCATTTCAGCTACTACCATTACATCTACTACTATTATATCTACTACCATTTCAGCCACTACAATTTCAGCTACTACCATTACATCTACTA
>JARVJO010000330.1:25756865-25768540 GCA_031762555.1 Cynodonichthys magdalenae | reverse complement strand
CAACAGGTAAATAACCCTCAACACAACATGTAAACAACAACAGGTAAATAACCCTCAACACAACATGTAAACAACAACAGGTAAATAACCCTCAACACAACATGTAAACAACAAAAGATAAATTACCCTCAACACAACATGTAAACAACAAAAGATAAATTACCCTCAACACACCATGTAAATAAACAAACAACAACAGAGGACCAACCTGCCATTTCTTGACGTTGTTCCAGAGATATTTGAATTCATGGAAGCCCAGTTTTCCTGTGCTGTCGCTCTGCAGGGAGTCAGGTCAAAGGTCTTCAACCATTAGCTTTTAGCTACTGTTCTTTACCATTAGCTACTGTTATTTTACCTTTAACTACTGCTTTTTGCCTTTAGTTTTTATAAACTGTTATTTTACCATTAGCGTTTAGCTTATATTCTACTGTTCTTTTACCTTTAGCCGTTAGCTACTGTTATTTTACCATTAGCATTTAGCTAATATTCTACTGTTCTTTTACCTTTAGCCGTTAGCTACTGTTATTTTACCATTAGCTCTTAGCTTATATTCTAGTGTTTTTGAGCTTTTAGTTACTGTTCCTTTAACTTTAGCTTGCTACTTTGACCTATTGTTCTGCTATTTTTAATTGTCATTGTGCATTTTGCTACTTTTGGTTTTTAGCTACGGTTCTTCTGCTTTCAGCTATAATCTTGTCTGCTACTATTTAGCTTTTAGCAGATACCACTTTGCTACTTTTAGTTTTTAGCTATTATTGTGCTAAGTTTAGCCTTTTGATCTTTTAGCTTTCAGCTAGTGTTCTGCTACAAAGATCTCAGTTTCAGTACATGTCAGTCAGCGCTCTCAGGGTTTGGACAGGAAACAGAATTCCTGCAGCTCTTAGGTCTTTGGGACTATTTTGTGTGGAAGGATACGTCCATGACAGCGACCATGCTCCTGCAGGACTCGATGCTGAAGCCGTCAGTCTTCAGGCCTCTATCTGTGGGTCAAAAACAGACGAAACTTTACTGCAGATCCCAGCAGATGAATAAAACCAACCCTGACTACAAACTGAGGGAAGTTTCATCTTTTTTAAGTTTTATTTTTGAAGATGAAGGAGCCGACTCACGTTTGGAAATGACTCGGTTCAGGATGTCCATCAGCTCCTGTGGGCTGACCTCCATGTCCTGTCAGAACACAAACACATCAGAACAGAACCGGTCTCTGCTGGACCAGACAAACATGCTCCTGTTGGTGTCCAGAGAGCTGCAGAAGACTTTTATTTTGTAGAACTCAGCTTCCTGAGATCTGTCAGATGTTAAAAATTTAGATCTGATGATAAAGAGTCAGAAATACAGATGAAAATATAAACTTTAAAACCAGAAACTCTGTTTAAACTCATTAAATCATTAATTTATCTGTTTTTTCCCAGACTTCAAACAGATGGCCTGTTTTCTAAAGTTTCTACCAGAGGAAGTGTCAGAAACAAAGTGAGTCACTTCTATTTTTACTGGGACTCAAACCGTTTCCTTTTTTTCTCCTCTGACTTTTTCAGGTTCTGACTCACTGATAAAAACAAAACTCAAATCTGGACTCAGATTTATGTTTCTGCTGCTGAAACTTGAACATAAATATGGTAAAAATTTAAAAAACGAACCTGATTTCTTTTTCACATAAAAATGCTGTATGTGACACAAAAGCTTGTATTTCCTACGTTTTAAGGTGCTTTAAATGCAGCACAGACTGCATGTTAAAACACTTTTCACTATGCCAGCTGGCCCCGCCCACTTCTACCTCAGCCATGTTCTGAAGGGATCCTTCATCAAGGACCCCGCCCTGCTGGTTTAGATAAATCCAGGCAGTGAGAGCTGACTGGTTTAACTGGAGCACCCGGCCCGGCTGACTCACTCGGACTCAGAACCGCCCTGCCAAACAACGGCAGGAATGCAGAACCGCCCCGCAGCCAAAGGATCCTTCCACATGTTTAACAAACAAACTCTGTGTTTCTGAGGGGGGGGGGGGGTCGAAGGACCTGAGGACCGGAACTGAGACCAGACTCTCTGAGAATCCTTCTGGATCAGAGACAATCCTCTGAAAGGAAGCTCTACAATAATTCAGTTCAGATTCAATCATTTGTTTGTTCTTTCAAAATAAAACAAGAAAAACGAATAATCAGGAGATTTTTCAGTTATTTTGTTTTAAAACTAAATTTTAAAAAATGACAGTAGCAAAATTGAAAAAAGGCTGTTTATTTGATTTCTTTATTTATTTATTTATTTACCATTATTTAACCAGGCAAGTCCCATTGAGATCTCAGATCTCTTTTTCAAGGAAGGCCTGGGCCTGAAGGCAACCTATTGTACATGTTTTTAGGGGTGGGGGAAACCGGAGTACCCGGAGAAAACCCACGCAAGCACGAGGAGAACATGCAAACTCCGCACAGAAAGACCCCAGGTCCGAAACGGGGATCGAACCCAGGACCTTCTTGCTGTGAGGCATCGGTGCTAACCACTGAGCCGTCGTGCTGCCAAGGAGGTTGACCTCCCGATGTGATACGTTTTCACCGAACACTTTAGAAACAAACAAATGTCTTATTTACAGGAAGTCAAGCTTATTGTGAAAAAAAGTAATTAATATTCTAGGTTCTGCAGAGTAAAGTTTGAGTGAAGCCGTTGTTAATATCTTTAAGAATGGTTTCTGTTTTTAAGCAGTTTTCTTCCAGAAACTCTTATTCTTTGACGACTTCCATCATTTCCTGTATCCCTACAAATTAAAATATCTTTTATTTTGGATTTAAGTAAGAGAAGCAAAAATCCAACACTATGGATTTGTTATTAGTTTGATTTGACATTTTTAAATTTAGGTTTTGAAAACAGAAAAAACAAAAACATGACGGTTATTTTCTTTTAGTGATTTTATTTTGAAATGTAAAAAAACAAAAAACTATCCCTACACGGATTATTTCAAAAATGTCTGCCCACTCTGGAGTTTTAAATCTTTTAGTCTCAGTGGATTTTTTCCTCAGGTTTGGATTTGAAGCATTTCAGGGATTTCAGAGTCTGAACCAGATCCTGTTGAGTGGAGTTCCTCAGGGTTCTGTTTTGGGGCCACTCCTGTTCTCACTACTCAGAAACACTTCCTGTCATTTTTATGCAGATGACGTTCAGCTGTTCGTTACTTTAGTCAGAAACTGATTTATTTAGAGGACCCTGATGAGACAGAGTTTTGATTATTTGTGGTTCTGCTGATCAAGATCCAGGATTTCACTTCTTCTCCTTTCATCATCATCTTCTTCTTCTTCTTCTTCTTCTTCTTCTTCTTCAGCCTGTTGCCATAGAGTCGGTACAAAAACTCCACTTTTGTGACTTTTTTCAGCTCATGGTTCTCAAACCTTGTTGCGGAACTCAGAAGTAATGAAAATAAAAACGGATGCAAAAGGGGGCGGAGTCAGCAGGCAGGTGGGCGGGTGTTGAGTGACAGAGAATCAGCTGAGAGTCAAACTTTTTAAAACCTGATGATCAAACGACCTCCAACCAGCTGGGTTGACTGTCTGACAGCTTCAGTGTTTGTTTTATTGTTTTTTTATTTGTCTGAAAGGAAACCTGAAAAACTGGCAGCAGGGTGGAGCCTAACGTGTGTCATCCTGAACAGGTCCAGACCGAGGACCAGAATCCCTCTTAGGTATGCAGTCAACAAATAAAAACTGATAAAAATCAGAAAATAACAGGAAAAAAAAACATGTTTCAGACAGACAGAGCTACAGGGTCTCTGCTGCAGATCCCAGGACTGGTCCAGGTCTAAATTTCAGGTTAAAGATCCAATCTGGAGCTCAAGGTTGGAACAGGAACTCACCTCTCCGGCCAGCTGTTGGAAAACTCTCCGGAACTGTTTCTCCTCGTCGTTCTCATGAGCCTCGGCGAAGTTGACCGGTCTGCGAGGAGGAGGCTGAGGACAGAACCACAAGACCCGTCAGTCCAGGACTGGATCCTGACAAGAGGTCTAAGACCCTTCAATCCAGGACTGGATCCTGACAAGAGGTCTAAGACCAGATGCTAACTTGTGAAAAGTTTGGAGACGTCTATGGATAAACTATCCTCTGAGTGTACTGTAACACTAACTCTGTGGTTAAATATCTAACTTTTATTAGTCTTATTTTTCATAAGAACTGACAGACCCATCAGAACTCGTCTCTGTTTCTGGTTCATCTGTCCAGAGGACAAGCAGAGGATGGTTTTATGATCCGGTCTTATTGATCCGGGTCTCATTAAGTGAAGAAGCAGCAGTGGGTTTTAAACACTTCCTGTTGGTCGGTACTTACAGGGTCTGAAGGTTTGAACTGATCCGGGTCGACGTTCCTGCAGAGAGAAGAAAACAGGAAACCTTAGCTTAGCTTAGCATAAACACTAGAAGCAAAGGGAAACTGTTAGCATTCAGTAAAGAGGAGATAAATGTGTTTGTCTCACCCGATGGTTTTTATGATGCCTCCGATTAAATTCTTTGCAAAAAACATTTTGTCGTCCGTCTGATGAGAGAGAAAATAAATAAAATAAAATAACTTTTAAAATAATAAAACAAGACAACAAACGGGACAAAAAGGTGACCTTTAATTAATCTGATCAGAAACAAACATCTTATTAAACATTTAAATTATTTTCAAATATTTAAAAAAACTAAAAATCTAGTTTTAACATTTCTGACACAGATTATCTGAGTCTGTCATAATCAGGATTATTTCTAAACTTTATAAAACTGATTTCAATAATAATAATAATAATAATAATAATAATAATATAACTTTCTCAAGGGGATCTGGTTCAATTGTTATAATATAAATTAAAGATATATGATAAACTGAATCCTTTTTTTATGCGTTTGTATTTTAAACATATTAGAAATGAGATCAGGAAGTTTAAACAGAACTTTGTGTAAACATATATATATGTTTGGGTTTTTTTCATAATGACCATTAAATGCTGCAAAAACATTCATCTGTCAGTAAAAATGTACGTTTATATGAAATAAAGCAATGATTTTGGTTTATTATAGGTGTGTTTGAGCTGCTTATTTTTACTGATAGTATCTTTAATTATCAGTATTTTTACTTTTTCTTAGTATTATTTAAGGTGTTTTCCCTTCAGTTCTTGTTTCTTTTAATCCAAACTTGTTTTTAGTTCTGTAAGTTTCCACCCGTGGGTGTGACAACAAGCAAAGCGCTGTTTTTTCATTATCTGTCTCCGGTTTTTCAGCAGCAGCTCGCAGCTGTTTTAATTCTTTAACAACATCAAAATAAATCAGGAAAAGGTTTAAAAACTCACAGAAGTTTGCTGTTTCCGCTCAGGAGGAAAAAAAGACAGACAGACGGCCGTTTGGGGGACAGACAGGGGGACAGAGACAAGCCTGGACTCCCACTGGGTCCAGAAAACCAGCGGAGCCGCAGTTTATCAGCACAAGCCCCGCCCACTGTATTTAACCCCGCCCATCCCCACCCTGGTCCTAAAGCCCGCCTCTACTACGCAACATGAATCTGCTGCTGCGTTCAGGGACAACAGGAAAATCCAGTTGTTACTTTCATTCATCATCAGTCAACCCAGAAAATATTTCAGGTTTTACTTTAAAACTAAAACGGAATAAATATTATTTAATTTCTGAAAAAAGCAACATATACTATTTATCAGTGGTTAAATATCTTGGATTAATAATTTCTGTCTTTAACCAAAACTTTATTTTATTTTTTATTTATTTGTAAAATTTTATTTTTAGTTTATAATTTTTTTGTACTGAAGTTTTATATGACTCCTGTTTTTAATTTTGTTTTTCTGAACCTCCATCTTTAACCAGGACTCACTGGAGGAAAATATTTCTGATTTTTATTTTATTTTGTTTTCTGGTTTATAAAATAAAAAAATAATAAATAGATGATGTTGTTGAAAAGGTTTGTGTCTCTCTACTCATAAACTCCTGTTCCTATGCTTTATCTTGATCATAAATAATAAACTCAGCCTGTTTTCATTATTAATTTGTCTGAAAGGTTTTATTTATTAAAAAAAATAAAATAGTCCATCATTTATTCAGACTCTCAAACGTGCTGTTAATCCAGCAGATTTAACTTCTTTTAAGCTTTATTTATAAACTTGTTTTTGAGTTTTCACTGAGTTAAAACACTTTGAACCAATCAGATTTATTATATTTACATTTAAAACCTCAGATTGTTCGTTAAACTTCCATTTAAACACCTTTCAGCTGTAAGATTCACCTGCAGACAGTGAAACTCATATATTTGAAATATGTGTGTAATGTTGATGTTGAGGTGTGTCTGTCTGTCTGACCTGTTTTATGTTTTAGTTCTGACAGGATCGGCCAGTTCTGGTTCTGAATGGATCAGGAGTTTTGTGTTGAATTGGTTTTGAATGAACTTGAGGTTTTTATCAAATTTTCTTTTTGATTAAAGTCAAATATTTCCTCACAAGCATCTTTAAAATAAAATTTTAATAAGAATCAAAATGAATCAAATCGTTGACATCTCATCCAGGAGTAAAAGTATTTGAAGTTCTGGGTTGGGTGTGTTTGCTGCCCTCTGGTGGTCACTTTGAGAACATCCCCCTCTCTATATACAAACAGCGCCCTCTAACGGTCAGACTACAGTTTAACTTACTTTTATAGTTTAACTTGCGTTAACTTTTAGCTACTGTTTTGACTATTTTAGCTTTAGTTTAGGTCATTTTAACTTTTATTTAGCATACTACTTTTTGCTTTGGTTTGAACCATTGCCACCATTATTGTAGCATTTAGCTCTGTTTTGCTAGAATCCGCTTCTAGCTGCTCTTTTTACACATTCTAGCTCATATTTAGCTTGTTTTAGCTTTAACAATCAATTCTTCAACACGTTTCAGCAAAGTCACGTTGCATACACACTAAAAAAAAAACTTTAGTTTCGCAACAAACATTCTTTTTAGTTTCGCGGTCCCTGAACGCACCACCACTCACGTTGCAACGTCTCCCGGAACCCGGAAGCGTCCCGCTTGTTGTGAGCCGTCGTTTGTTGTTGGTTCGTGATTCCTGTTGGTTCCGATGGCTGGCTCGGTGGCTCCGGGTCTCCGTGCCTCGGCGCTGTTCCTGCTGCTGCTGGCGGGTCGAACCGGACCGGTTTGGGCCGTGTCCGAACCGGGGAAGTGGACGGTGGACTTGAAAAGCGTGAGTTTCCTGTTTTGAAAGAGGTTACGTGAAACAGGAACACATGGAAAACTCTGTAGAGACGCAGAACTTTAAAGTTCAGCTCAGGCATGGGGTTCTGTTCGGGTTCTGTTCGAACTAATCAGCTGATATTAGTCACCCAGAGCCGCTGGTTTCTGAAGGGGCCTCAAGGGCCCCGCCTAAAATCTGTTAAATGTAAAGAGTTTTATTTAACATCTGTCCCAGAAGTCTCTGTTCTCTGAGCACTGCACGGTCTAACCTTCAGGGTGAATTTCTTCTTCTTGTCTGGTATTTTATTGGCAAACAACTTCTTGTGTTCATACCGCCACCTACTAGAATGGAGTTTGGGTCAGAATGTTTAATTTAACTGTTACTTAAGAATCAGGGTGAATTTGCTGGGAGATCATTCGGTTCTTTGTGTATCAGTCGACTCTAAATGACCTTTGACCCTTCCCAGATTGATTGGCAGCTGCTTCTCTGAGGTCATTGCTGCTGTATTTCCTTCCTGGCGTTGTGTTAACACACACCGTTAGAGTTTAAGGATGAACTCTGGTTATCTGTTGTTGAATAAATAACCATATTTAGCTGATTTTAGAATATTCAACACAAATCAGTAAAAGCTGAAGAAGTTTAATCCTGTTTTGTTGGATTATTTCAGGAGACGCTGAAGGACAAGCTGCAGTTCTTCATCTTCAGAAAGACCCTGTTCAACAGCAGCTCCATCCACCTGAAAGGTCCGGTTCCTCCGGGTTGAACGTCTCCTGACTCGTCTGAAAGCTGCAGTGGATTTAACTCTTTGTTGTCCTGTTTGTGTCTTCAGTCTCGTCTCACAGCTGTCCCGACTCCGTCCTGCTGAACGTCTCCTGGTATCTGAGGAGCTTTAACTGCTATAACGAGATCATCAGCATGGATGTAAGACCCTCCCTCTGTGAAGAACGTGAACGTTGCTCCGGTCCTAAAGCTCCCCTGTTAAAAAACAAACCAAGACAGGAACCGTCAAACAAAAAGAAATAAGTTCAGAAGAACAGAAACGATTTCTGTTTGATGCTGAATGAACAGAGCTGAAACTGAGGCTGAACAGGCTAAAGATAAAATGAACAAACAGCAGCTAAATGTAGCAAACTGTAGCTAAAATTAGCAACATCAATGATAAAACTAGATTTAGCTTTAGTTAAAAGTTGCAAATAAGGTGCTGAACTCAGCTGCAGCTAAAAGCTAAAGTAGCAAATAAAACAGCTGAAGACACTGAAGCAGTTTTTGAATGATTTCAAAATTATTTTCTTATTTAAAAAAATAATGTAACAAACAGCTTATTTTTTATTTATTAAAAAACATAAAATGAATCTGTCATTATTAAAGTGATTTAAAATATATTTTATTGATTTAAAGCTGGTGCTGCGTTCACTGACCCTCAGAAAAGGAAGGAAAAAGCAAGTTTTTCAGGTTTAAATGTACATTTTTATGAAGCGTTTCATTAAATCTGAAGTTGATCTGTTGTTAAATTTTTATCAGGGATCGTTCTTTGATCTGTTGGTTGATAATCTCTGTTGTTTGTTTGTTTTGTTGTTTACTTGTTTACAGCAAGATAAAGCTGAATCCTACTTTGGTTCCAAATCCGTCAAGGAAAATGGAGGAGGTGGATTCTACCTTCAGCACCAGTATCCTGTGGTCTCCTGCCAGAACTTTGTGAGACACACACACACACTGATCTGAAACGTGTGTGTGTGTGTGTGATGGTTGTTTGTTAAACACGTTTGTTTTCTGTCTCAGGTTGATTCGGATCATTCTGTTGTGAGGAAGACTCCGATGAAGCTGCAGCAGCCTCAGGTGACGAAGGTGATTTTCTCCTGCTATTTAAAATGTTAAATCTGACACGTTTCATCTTAAATGAAGGTTTTATTTCTCATTCAGGTGAAACTTTTTCTTCTTTAACAATTTATTAGCACAATGTTGGCTAAAGTTGTTCAAAATTAACTTCAAACTGTAGAAGAGTTTATAAAAACTGCAGAAATCCGACCCAAAACAGACAAAATTCTGCTTATTTAGAATAATTTATTAATAATTGTTGAAACAAAATGTAAAATTAGATGATTCTTTTTGTCTAATAATCCCACGGTGCGTTTGAGTGTTGCTCCTCAGTTAAAGTGGAATCAGTCAGAACTACTACAAAGATCAAAGGACCTCGTGGTGCGTTTAGGGTCGAGGAAAATGTTTTTAATCTCAGTAAAACATAAACGAGAGACGTTTGAAGCTGCAGGTTTTATTTAGTGGAAAACCTAAATTAGAATAAAATATTTGCTCCTCTGGTTTGTTCAGACTTTTAGATTTCCGACTTCTTTTTAGTTTCCATGTGTTAATTTGTAAATCCTCTCATGTCGTTAACATGTTTTCATTCTGAATGTTGGTTTGAAGTTGTTCTCTGAACCATGACTCAGCTGTCATCGTCTTCTTTACAAACGTTAGAATTTAGCCACCAGAATCAGTAAATTCAGCTGAAAACACTTGTTTTCCTCTGATTGTTTCCTTTGATCTGGATTACTGGACGAGACATGACCTGTTAGCAGCTGTAGCTACAGACACCATCACTGAGCGCTGAGTCATGCTAACAGAATCAAACAGGTGCTTCAATCTGTCACGGGATTATTCGTAGCGCCCTTATTTTTGATCAGATTTCTATAAAATATGTCTTAAATTAAAGCTGAGAAAACATCTGTCGGGTTTACCTGACATAAGTTGGTCAAACTCAAGCTGACCTAAATAATGATTTTACTGACCTGTTAAATGTGATAACCTTTGATTTGAGATCTTGTCCTAGTGTCGACAATTTGTAGCAAAACTCGTCTGCTGCGTGTCATTTTTCTGACCATATATGGATGTTCCTGATCAGGACTCGACGCAGAGCAGTGACATCCGTGTGGTTTTTATTTTATCTTTTTGCTAACTGTGTCGATATGTTTGTTTTAAGAACTCTACAGGAAGGAGGAGGAGGGATGTTTCTAGTTCACAACCACAGGTACACACACACACACACACACACACCATCATTATTAATTATTTAGAAAACAAAGACAGAAACAAGCAGAGTGCAGCTGAAACAGTTAAATAACACTAGAGTGAGCCCCCTGTGCCCCCGGTGGTTGAAACATGAATTACATGTAGAGGATTTCTAAGTAAAATAATTATTTATCAGTTTTTGTTTCTTTGTGTTTAAATACGATGAACAGATAAATATTTGTTTACTTCTGTTCCTCAGCCTGTCGCTGTAGGCGGAGCTTCTAACAAGGTGAGTTGGATCAACAGAACCAGGTTCATGAAAACAATCAGTTTTTGTTTGGAACGACCACATTTAAAAGCTACATTATTCTCCTAAAGTTCTGCTGTTTGGTTCTGGTTTCAGTCGTCTCCTCACCCTTCCTTGAACCTGGTGGCCGAGTCCTGGGCGGACGGACCCTACGTCTTCATCCTCAGGGTCCTGGACGCCAGCCCGAACCCGCCCAAGGAGGCCTGGACTCTGCAGCGTCAGTGCACACCTGCACACACCTGAAACATGACAAACTGTAGCCTCAAGTAATCTGATTACCTGATAGAAAAGATTGTCATTGATCAGCTGTTCTGTAAATTGTGACCCGATGGTTCTCCGAATCAGAACAAAAGGACCTCATGTTGTGTTTTAAACATTTGAAACATGGAATTAAGACAAAAAATCCTGTTAATATTTGTGTTTTAGTGACAAAATAAAAGTAATAAAGTGATTAAAAGTTAAAAAGTCTGTTTGTGTTTGTAGTTCAGGTCAGCATGGAGGGTCCTCATGGCTACATCTCTGCTACTGAATGGCCCCTGATGGTGGTAAGAACACACACTCTCACACACACACACACACACACACAAACCCAAACCCTTCTCCCTGATTGGTGGCTGTCTCTGCTCCTGTTCTCCAGTTCTACATGGTGATGTGCATCATCTACGTCTTCATGGCCCTGCTGTGGTTGGTTCTGTCCGCCTGCTACTGGAGGGACCTGCTCAGGATCCAGTTCTGGATCGGAGGCGTCATCTTCCTGGGGATGTTGGAGAAAGCCGTTTACTACGCCGAGTTCCAGAGCATCAGATACGACGGGGTGTCAGGTAGGTGAAGGACACGCAGATGAAACGTCCAAATACTGAGACACGGGGAGACATAACCTGTCCTCCTGCAGTCCATGGGGCGGTGGTGTTTGCTGAGCTGCTCTCATCTTTGAAGAAGACTCTGGCCCGGGTTCTGATCATCATTGCCAGTCTGGGTTATGGAATCATCAAGTGAGTCCTAAAATTTATATGGATGGATGGATGGATGGATGGATGGATGGATGGAGGGAGGAAGGAATAGATTGATGGATGGATGAATTGAGGGAGGGATGGATGGATGGATGGAGGGAGAAATGAATGGTTTGATGGATGGATTGATGGTTGGATGGAGGAATGGATGGATTGATGGTTGGAGGGAGGAATGAATGGTTTCATGGATGGA
>JARVJO010000330.1:25729362-25747976 GCA_031762555.1 Cynodonichthys magdalenae | reverse complement strand
CTGAGCTACAGCTAGTTAATGCTGAGCTACACCTAGTTACAACTGATTACAGCTAGTTAATGCTAAGCTACAGATAGTTACAGCTGACTACAGCTAATTCATCCTAAGCTACAGCCACTGACTACAGCTAGTTAATGCTGAGCTACATCTAGTTACAGCTGACTACAGCTAGTTAGTGCTGAGCTACAGCTAGTTACAGCTGAGCTACAGCTAATTAATGCTAAGCCACAGCCATTTACACATGACTACAGCTAGTTTATACTGAGTTACAACTTGTTACAGCTGACTACATCTAATTAATTCTAAGCTACAACCATTTACAGCTGACTACATCTAGTTAATGCTGAGCTACAGCTAGTTACAGCTGACTACAGCTAGTTAATGTTGAGCGAAAGTTAGTTATAGCTAAGCTACAGCTAGTTAATGCTGAGCGAAAGTTAGTTACAGCTAAGCTACAGCTAGTTACAGCTGAACTACAGCTAGTTAATGCTGAGATACATCTAATTACAGCTGAATTACAGCTAATAATGCTAAGTTACAGCTGAATACACCTAATTAATGCTAAGCTACAGGCATTTACAGCTAACTACAGCTAGTTATTGCTGACTACAGCTAATTAATGCTAATCTACAGGTAGTTACAGCTGTATACAGCTAGTTCATGCTGAGCTACAGCTACAGCTGACTACAGCTAGTTAATGATGAGCTAGAGCTAGTTACAGCTGAGCTACAGCTAGTTAATGCTGAGCTACAGCTATTTACAGCTGAGTAACAGCTAATTAATGCTAAGCTACAGCTAGTTAACTCTGAGCTACAGCTTACAGCTGAGCTACAGCTTACAGCTGAGCTACAGCGAGTTAACTCTGAGCTAAAGCTAATTAACGCTGAGCTACAGCTAGTTAACTCTTAGCTACAGCTAACCCCTAGTTACAGCTAAGTCTGAGCTATAGTTAGCTCTGAGCTACAGGTAGGTAACTTTAAGAGTTAATAGTTTCTGACGTTACAGCAGTTTAGTCTCTCAGCATTATTGCAGATCCACTGATGGTGTGCAGACTGATCCCAAATCAAATAAATATAGAATTTTAGCACCGTTTGGAAAGTATCTGTGCAAAAATAATGATGTGCAAAAAGGAATATATTCTTATCTTTTTGACACTTTCCTTTAAATCGAGTGATGCATAAAGTTTTAAAAAATAGTGTCTTTGTGCTGCAGCTTTTTTCTACATAGTGTTTTTAAAATCACAAGTCCAAACTAATTTTATTTGTTCAGTTTAGTTTTGTGCCTAAAGCTCTGTTCATGTTGGGCTCAAAATAAAATCCACTTAAAGTGTCCAGTTCTTTAACTCAGATGGTCTCTTTTAAGTTTAACGGCAACAAGACTTTTGTTAGGTTTACTGTTTTTATGGTTTTATTATTGTTTCACTCAATCAGACTGGAACATTTTATCATCATCATCAGAATCTGTGATGTGATTGGTGCTAAAACTTCTGACAGAAAATAATTCAGAACTTTTTAAAAGTCAATTAGAGAGAACATTTAAATCAGAAAATACTAAAATCTAACAGACAAGATTAATCTTTAGTTTAGGTTTATAAATCAGGGATTATTCAGTGTAAATCTTAATCTGATCAATGACTTTTGTGCTTTATAATCTATATTACAGTAAAGTTTGGGAGAACCCGGAACCTGAAAATCCCTCTAGTTCCTGAAAGTAAAGCTAACAGAGTAAAGATATTTTATTAATAAAACTTTCAATCTAATAAAAGTTAAATAAATAAATGGTTAAAGAAACCAAAGCGAACAACATATTTTAACCATCACACAGTTGATATTAGCACGTATTAAAACTATTAGATCTAAATAAATACCATCTGGTGGTGTATTTGTGCTTTTCAGCTCGGGCTGAATACCTGAGCTGAACCTCGGTGGTTCTGACACCGCGGGGTGGGGGGGCAGCTTCCCGCCAATCACAGGGAGTTAAACAGAGTTCAGCTAGAATAAAAAGAGTCGGCGCTTCAAAGCGGTGTGCAGTAAACTGCGGGGGCTGCTCGGGTCTACTCCAGCATCTGTCGAGCTGTTTGACATCAAACAGGACCGGCCGCTGGACTCTGAGCCTCGTGGAGCTCCTGAATGGAGAGGAGGCGGGAAAGATGAATAATAGAGGAGGTTCACCTCCGGCTGCTGAGCGTCCAGCAGGTGGGAACAAAGACGGCGTGGAGCTTCGGGGGACCACCCATACAGAAACAAACTGCCCGGTGTGTTCATGTCGGACCTCTTCACCAACCGCTGAGGTTTACAGGCGCAGAAGCTCCTTGCTTTTTCACATTTTCACCAGTTTTATGAGCATTTAGCTTCCTGCTGTAGCTGCGCTTAGCACCTGAGTCCTCTCTGATGTTCACCGGTTCGGTTCATGGGCCTAAAATCATTTTCTCTACGAATGGATGCTTCTTTTCTGCTTTTCTGCTTCAAACTCAAACTAATTATCCAGTCAATAACTCTACAACAAACACAGTGCAGTGTTTGTTTGTACAGCTCAAAGTTGAAATACAATTAGCCTAGCTTAGCGTAAAGACTGGGAGCAGAGGGAAACTGCTAGCATGGCTCAGATCAACAGCCTTTTACTTACAATTCATTAAGTCATTTCTTCAAACTGATCTTTTCCACTTCAATCATAAACGTAAAAAGTTTAGAATAAAAATGTAGGAAGATTCAGGAAGTGAGATTATCGAGGAAGACTTGGTTTAAAAACACTAAAATAAATGCTGTTCGAGCCTCTCATCCACCTACACCAAGTATATTTAATAACTAATATCAGATGTGTTTGATTCATTTTGAACATAAATCCTAACAGCTAAGGGAGACATCAAACTGTGCTGCAGGCCAAACTGTGTTATTATTATTGCACTGGTGCAGTTTGCCCACAAAAAATAACACATTTCATTTTAGATGATGGAAAAATGAACAATGGTCAAACGTTTAAATAGACCCCAGCTCTGGTTCTTCCTTTGTGTTATGACTTATTAACATAATTTTGTTTATTTAATCATCTGTTTTGATATGTTTTTTATTGTACTGATGTGTTTCGTTTTTGTATGTTGGGCCCCAGGAAGAGTAGTCTCTAGCTTGGTAGAGACTAATGGGGACCCGTTAATAAAGTAGAAAGTAGACTCATTGTTAATGCCATCGTTGTTGCCCCCTAGTGGTGCAGGATGATTATTACAGTGTTTTTATTAGATCTGATTGATTTTTTGATCCTTAACGAGCCTCAACTTGTTGCTTCCATTAAAACCAGCTCACCAGTTAAATCAACCAAACCTCTTTTAACATAAATATACATCAGCGTTAGAACATTTGTGTGCTTTGAGTTGTGTTATTCAACATGTTTTCGTGTTTAAACGTGATTTTCTAGTGAAAAAGGGCAGATTGTGCATAGAAGCGTGTCGTCGGCGTCTAATGGCCGTTTAATCCGTTGTTGACGCACAGCTCCCTCTCTAATTGGTCGGTCGCTGCTGACATCACATTCTGAACAATAGCCACTGCTGCATCTCGAAGATCCCTCTTCCTCAACTCCTCCTCTTGCTCCTCCTCCTCCCTCTCTCCCTGGTCACATGACTTTCCACCATCGTGGCAGCCTCCATTTTGTGGAGACTCCTCCTCCTGCTCCTCCTCCCTGCTCTGGGTTAGCTCTACCTCCTGGTTGAGTATTGTTTGTTTACTGCTAATGTTAGCTAGCACTTGTTGTTGTTTACCAACTTCTTCTTTGTTGCTGTGCAGAGGCTCGTCAGAGTCCCGCTCAGTGCACTCGAACTCACCACTGTTCACAGCTGCCGTGGCGTTGATAATCTTGGCGTTGGCGTCGTCTTTCACTCCTCCGACCTCCTTGCTCTTCTTCAGCAGGTTGCTCTCTGTTGTCTTCTCCTCCTCCTCTTCCTCCTGGTGATTCTGCGTGGCGTTCTCCTCCGCCGTGCCGTTGGTGCAGCCGTTCTCCCCGTTGGTGACCGGAGTGTCGCTCGGTGTCTTCTCGAGTTCTTTCGCCGCCTCGGAGACGCTCTCCTCCGCCGGTGTCTTTTCGGCTACCTCAGCGACGGCTTTGTCGTTGGTTTCCTCGGCCGCCGCCGTGGCCTCGCCGTCAGTGGCCTCGCCATCGGCGGCTGCTTCCTCCTCCTCCACCGCTTCGCCTCCTTCCGCGGCCTCCTCTCCTTCCTTGGCGCCCTCGCCCTGATCCACGCTGCTGGATTTGCCCTTCCTCATGATGAAGTTCTTCAGTGAAACGGCGCGGCCGAAATGTGTGCGCTTGGCCTTGGCTGACTTTGTGTCTTTGCCTTCGTCTGCCTCCTCACCTGGAGAGTGGAGTCATAAAGGAATAAACAGGATTAAAAATAATGATGTAACTTATTAACCTTCCTGAGGACAATAAAGATTAAAGCAGTAAAGACTCAGTGACGATCAGAGACGAACAAACTGCATCTTAAATGTTTGATCTGAACTTCCTCCTGTGAGCCACAGAGAAATGAAAACTGTTGTTTTCATTTTCAACATGTTTAAAAGGTTTGGGACAGATAAGCCATCTGTTCAAACTGATTTATTTAATCTTTTATTTTTTCTGTGCTGAGGTAGGTAGAGTTCCCAAACACTGTACTCGAGTAAGAGTACCTCTACTTCAACATATTTTTACTCAAGTAAAAGTAAAAAACAACCATCCAAGAAGTGACTCGAGTAAGAGGAAATATGTATTTAGTAAAAAGGTTAATCAAGTAACTGATCGAGACATCAATTATTTAATATTAAAAATGACATCATCAGATATCAAAATATAAATAAATATGGCAGGAACTAAGTGTAAATTTTGGGTATTTAAAGATCAAAATGAAAATAATTCATAAAAATAACGTAAAAACAAAATAATGAATTCAGAAACATGTTTCCAAATCAGTTTGTTTCAAAATAAAATTTATGAAACGAACAAAAACTGCAGGTGTGTCTAAAAACAAGTTTGTTCATTCAGTTAAGTTACAGCAGGTAGAATCCAGAGCAGAGATACTTTGTAATGAAATTACTCAAGTAAAAGTAAAAGTACGGTGTAGTAAAAATACTCCTAAAACTACATTTTTTTCCCAAAAACTTACTCAAGTAAATGTCTCTGAGTAAATGTAACTAGTTGCTACCCAACTCTGGCAGGAAGTGAACTGAAGTGCTACAGCTAGCTGCTGCTAGTGTCTGCACACGTGAGGAGCTGTGAAAAAGAAAGGGTTAATTCCCTTCATTGCTCAGTCTAAACTGTTCAGAATGAAACCCTTTCTTCAAACTGAGGTCCCACTTCTGAACAATGAAAGAAAAACTCAACAAATTTCTGTTTTA
Source organism: Cynodonichthys magdalenae (assembly GCA_031762555.1). NCBI lineage: Eukaryota > Metazoa > Chordata > Actinopteri > Cyprinodontiformes > Rivulidae > Cynodonichthys > Cynodonichthys magdalenae. Next base: position 25,742,619 of record JARVJO010000330.1, on the reverse strand, counting down.
CATCCTCACAGTCTATTATTTCTTATAACATATTGGAAACAGGAAGTTAAAGTCGGCACATGAAGCGTCCTACTTTCAGAAATTACCTCCCTAATAAAGACATGTCGTCCATTTTGCCTTTTTTCAGTTTTGTTCCACTTCTCTTTCTTTTTTTTAGTGCAGCCAGGAGCTAAATTTAGCTTTTCATTTTGACTGGAGCATGGGTGTAATTTGAATTTGGGGAAAATGTTGAATTACATCCACCCCCTACCCCCCCCCCTGGAGCGAGGAAGTCTTTTCTTCTGGGTCTCGGCTCAGACACAAAATGAGCGTGAAGACTGTCGGCTTCAGAGTCTGAATCTTTAATGGTGTCCAGCTGAGAATCTAACAGAAATCCTGTGGTTTAAAAACCCTTTTAGGAATCCTGGTCAAGACTCGGACCCATCTTTAGACACGCTCTGACTTTTGAACATTTTCCCTCCAAACATCAAAGCTTCCTCAAACTAAAGGGAGAGGCTTTTTCTACATTTTATTTTATTTCTGGGGTCATCAGATGATTATTTACCACCAGCTGCGGATTTAGGAGTTCAAACTCAGGAGATGTTTGAACATTTCTGCAGAAATGTTAGGAAGCAAATGCTGCTAGCTCAACATCTAAGAACAGAATGTATGACTTCCTTATCAAACATCTCATTCTGTAAAGAAATGAAGCACAGCTGGAGCACAGAACCTACAGCTGGTCTCACCTGAGGGGGCGGCGGTGGCGTCCTCCTCGGCGGTGGGGGGGCACTCGGTGTTGGCTCGTTTGCTTTTGTGGATGACTCGTTTCTTAAAGGAGGTCCAAATCTCATTGGCGTGATGCGTCACCGTCCCTCCTCCTGCCGCCGTGGCCTTCTCCTCCTCTCCTCCCTCCGCCTTCTCCTCCACTCCCTCCGCCTTGGCCTCCTCCGCCCCTGCGTCGGCCTTGGCCTCCTCTCCGTCCTCCGCTCCCCCTCCTGCGGCCTCCTCCGTTTTCTCGGCGGACTCCTTCTCTGAGGTCTTGGCCTTGCCGCTGATGCCGACCACGGACGGGTCCCTCTTCATGCCCTGGAAGGTCCAGGAGCGTTTCAGCTTCCACCTCTTGTGTCCGGACTCCTTGGAGTCCAGCGTGGAGGAGTCTCCCCCACCTCCTTCTTCGTCCTCCTTCCCGTCCTCTGCTCCGCCGCTCTTCTTGTGAGCCTTTTGGGCCATGAGTTTCTTGAAGGAGTGCCAGCGCTTCATGTGCTTTGTGGCTGAGGAGGACGAGGCCTTCTGCTCTTCCTCTGCTCCTTCTCCTCCTGCTGCTGCTCCTCCCTCCTCCACAGTAGTGTCTGAGGCGGCGTTAAGTGCTTCAGGATCTTCCAGACGGTCCAGGGACCTGGATCGGACCTTGACTTGTTTTTCGGGTTCCGTGGCGGCGCCGTCTTTCTTCTCGGTGCTGCGATGGGAGAAGATCCTCGCCACCGGCTTCCGGATCAAATCTCGAACCGAAGATTTTGTTTCCGCTGGTTTCCCCTTCTTCTCCTCCTCCTTCTTCTCCTCCTCCTTCTCTCCATTCTCCGCAGCTTTGTCTGTTGCTGCTTCCCCTTCTGCACCTCCCTCTGATCCTCCTTCACCCGCCGCAGCTTCCTCGCCTGCCTTCTCTCCCTCCTTCTCGCCTCCTTCAGTGGCGCCCTCCTCTCCTCCTCCTCCTGCGAGGGAGCCATGCTCCTTCTTCTTCCTCCCTCCCATCACCTTCCCCAGGCCGCTCTTGTTGAGGAAGGAGTCCAGGAAGGAGGTCTTGGGCTCAGCGGAGGAGGCGTTTTCTGAGCTCTGAGGAGGTGCCGCCTCCTCACCTGCTGCTGCAGCTTCTCCCTCCTCGGAGCTCGGCGGCGGAGGCGCAGCTGTGTCGTTGTTCACAGTGTCTTTGTTATCGACCACCTCGCTGTTGATGGCCGTGCCGTCTTTATCCACAACCTCACTGTTGACAGTCTCTGAGTTGGACATTTTCTCCGGCTCCTCCTCCGTCGGCTTGTTTTCAGGAGTTTTTCCGTCCTCCTGGACCATCGGTGCCGCACTTGCCTCAGTCGCTGCCATCGCCGTGAGACAAAACAAATAATAAGAAAAAGAATGTCTCTTCCTCCCTTCCTTTCCTCGGCCTTCTGCCCTCCTCTTCCTCTCAGTCGTTCTGGTGTTGGTTCCTCCCGCTGTGGCGGCGCTCTCAGGTCATGGAGCGCAGGGTGGAGAGCGGCGGCGAGGAGGAAAGACACTCAGCATCCTACACGTCCTGCAAACTCCTGCGGAGAACATAAAGGTGAGGACAGAGGGAGGAGAGGGAGGGGAGGGGGAGGCACAGATGGTTAATAGTCTGAATCAACACTCAATTAGTCTCGTCTAGACCGTGTGCTGAATGAGGAATGAAGGGAGAAGCTCGGCAGGAACTGCAACACAATTATGATGTTTCCTGATCAGTGACACTTTGAAAACTCACACTCCATGTGTGGTGTGAGCAACAGTGGAGCACAAACTCTGTGTTCCTTTTTACACTAAATAACAAATGTTTGGAAACCAGGAAACAGCCAAAAGACTAAAAACTGAGATTAGACTAGAGTTTGGCAAAACGATCAACAGTTAATGATGGTTACTTTGTGATACTGAGATTAGTGTCGTGTGATGATGTATTATTGTGTGACACTCACTATCAGGTGTGCTTAGATACCCTTAGCCCTAGCCTTAATTCTAGTCTTAGCCCTCGCCTTAGCCTTAGCCCTAGGCCTAGCCTTAACTCTAACCCTAGCCTTAGTCTTAGCCCTAGGCCTAGCCTTTATTCTAGCTCTAACCCTAACCCCTAACCCCTAACCCTAACCCCTAACCGCCTTAACTCTAACCCTAGCCTTAGTCTTAGCCCTAGGCCTAGCCTTAACTCTAGCCCTAGCCTTAGTCTTAGCCCTAGGCCTAGCCTTAACTCTAGCCCTAGCCTTAGTCTTAGCCCTAGGCCTAGCCTTTATTCTAGCTCTAGCCTTAACCCTAGCCTTAACTCTAGCCCTAGCCTTGGTCTTAGCCCTAGCCTCAGAAAACTGTCCCATTGGAAAATGTGTCACTACGTCACACAGTGGAGTCTCTCTGATTGGTTGAGTTGAGCTGTAAAAGTTCAGATTTTTCAACTCTAGAGTTCGACACTCGCAACATGCGAAACGCGCGTCAAGTGCATCTAATGTTCAAAACGCGCTAGATGCGCCACAGCACTTCACCACAGAATTTGACACGTGTCCACCATAAACTTTGCATGTGAACCTGATGCTCAAAGCGCGTTTGGTGTGAATGCAGCATTAACCTTAGCCCTAGTTTAACCCTTGCCGTAGCCTTTGCCTTAACCCTAGCCTTAACTCTACACACATCTATTATTCATCATATTAATCATTATAATTAGTTTTTTCCAGTGTAGCCCAACCCTATCTTAGACTCCCCCTAAAGACCAAGGTAGAACTGTTCAAATCCAAAAGCTGCTTCAGAAACTCTTGTTGTGAACACTTTATTATCCTGCTCAGCATTTCCAACAACTGATGCTGCAAACAGGATTTATAGATCTGAATGTTTCAAACCGGATCTGTAAACGTCAGCTGAAGACATTAAAACACCCAGGTGAGTTGCAAACAGTAAATGTGAACACAACTCTACAAGGCTCCGCAGAGGCTGAAGGAGCAGAGGAGGCAGATTTCACTCCTGCAGGTGCAGGAGAAGGGCCTCCTCCTACTACACTACTGACAGTAACTGGGTTAAACCAAGACCTGAGGAACAAAGTTCAGGTCCAACAGATGAAGCCGTGTGGCGTGAATGACAAAAACATTTCCATGAATTCTTCTGTAAAAACGTGATTTCTGCAGGTTTTCCTGCTACGTTCAGCCCTACGAACTCTTTTCCTGTCCCCGCGGTGCCGGGGGTGTGTGCGGTGTGTAAAAAGGAACCAGCGGCACGTCTCCGGGTGAATGTGTTGTGGTTGTAGCTCCGTCTGAGGGTTTAATGAATGAATCAGCAGAATAATGACTCACTGATGTGGAGAGGCAGACGATTAGCGAACACAGCCTCTCAGAGGGAGGTGAAAGAGGACGGAGGCAGACGGAGGAGATCTCAGGTGGAGATGAGTGAGTCAGGTGTGAACACACACACACACATCACATGCTCCAGATAGTCTGACACGCTGCTGTCTGACAGTCTGCCTCTTCTGCCTTTTTGTTCTGTCTGTCTCTCCATGCTTGGCCAGTCGGCTGTTTCAGAGAGCGACGAACCAGTTTATCAGTTTATCAGTCATCAGCTTCACCTTCTGTTGGTGTCGAATGAAAAATAAAACATTTTCTTGTTTCTGCACCTTTTAACTGTTCAAACCTGAAACAACAAAACAAACAGGTAAAACTGAGTAAACCAGCTGAAAACATCCCAGCACCAGAGCTGCATCGATATGAAACCCACCTGAACAGAGGGGTCAAAGGTCACAGAGTTCACGCCAGGGGGACAGGAAGCTGGTGAAACCTCTAAACGTCAAACCAAACTCAGCAGCTGCCTGAACACGTGACTCCTCCTCCTCATCTTGTTTACAACTCTTAGCTCTAAATCACGTTAGCCCGTTAGCGCTGACTCACGCAGCTCGTTTACGCCGCCTGTTAGCGGCCTAAAGATAGAAACAACAGAAAATCCCACTCACATTTACTCTGCAGCTGCACAAGAAGCCTGAGGTGATCCGGTGAGCAGCTACATCAGAGCAAACATCCTGCAGGCCTCTGCTCACACACCTGTTTCAAACCAGAGCTTTAATCCAACATGTTTACTCAGACTGGTGGAAAATCCAGTCAGCAATCCTTCCTAACCAAGAAACTGCTGACTAAGCATTAAAAATATAAATCTGTCTCATCTGGGGGTTTTATTTTTAAGTAAAATGATAAATATTGATTTTATTTCCAAATTTGCTTCATTTTAAGGCATAAAATCAGTTTTTATTCAGTAAAATAATCTTTGAGTTTCTGTGTGAATAATTCAGATGTTAAATATTTACCTCACACCTGATTTCACATCATGTTTGATCAACCTGAGGACTGTTTGAAGTGAACTTTAACCCTCCAGCAGCAGGGTTCACTGAAAATCATTTGTACAAAGTAGAAATATAAACTTCTGAGGAGAATAAACAAACAAAACTTATTTTAATTCTGCTTAACGCGTCTTTTTAAAGTTAATTTTTCAAATAATTTTAAATAAAAAACATCTAAATTAAAAGATTTCCTCTTGGATTCTTGAAGACGTTTTGAGTCGAGAAGCAAAACCTTTTCAAGAGTTGGAAAAAAGAGAAACAGGTCAGTCTGAGACTCGAACCATCAACCTGCGCAGCTGCATGAGCTGGTTTGGGGCTCACCGCTGGCTCAGATGTATTCTTGGTCGTGCACATTATTTCAGGATCAGATTGGCCTGAGGACACTTCATGAAGAGAGACTTTAGTCTCTCTGTCCTGAGCTTCAACAGCCAACAGAAAAAAAGTTTGTTTGCTTTTAAACTCATGACCTCCATCCTGAAGAACATCTACCGCCATGAGGCCCCTGGCCCGGGTGGGCTCAGGGGAAGGGTGCAGAGGGACTGTGCCTTCCAGAGGGGTGGAGCTATCACCAGACTGTTCCAGCTGCTTCTAGAGCTTCACTGACCAAAGTAACCCTGGTTCCTAAGAAGGTGCATGGTCCTGATGCTGATACGCACAGAGAAATAAAATGAGCTGAAGAAGACGTGTCTGACAGAAAGGTGAGCTGCAGCCTGACCCCATCACTACACATCAACACAGCCACGCAGACCTCCTGCTTTTTACTGTAAATATCAATGTCCCTTTTTTCAACATGCAGATGACCCGGTACTGGTGGCCCACATGACTGGAGCTGATGCTCTACAGTCAACACAACTCCCTGGAGCTCAACATCTCTGAAACCAAGGAGCTGTGCTGCTGACAGCTCATCAATCTGCCAGCTACTGCTCATCCAGGCAGCAGGTGGAGTCTTTTAAATACCATCTATAAAAAGGCAGAACGTCTCCACCTGCTGGGAAAACTACCATTTCCTCATGTTAGGAAGATTTTAATAGAATCCATCACAAACACAAAACCAAACTGTCCCGTCTTAACTGGATCAGCACAAACACGCCTCTCTGAACGGTTTAGGAGCTCTGAGATCAGAAGTCTACGCTCCGTCTCACCTCATCCTTTACAGGATACCATCTGCACTTTATAAACACTTCAAAATAAAAGCTTCTTTTCCTTTTTAACAGATATGTTCCTTTTTCTTCATGTGACTCGTTTGTGTTTTTATGTTTTTATTGAGACGCCTGTTGATGGAGCCCTGCTCAAACAGTTTTTTCTATTCCATTCTAAAAATAAAACAATAAAACCTAAAATCTAAACGTTGCATTTGGACTACAGTTTCTGCTGTGACCACTCTTGCAGCCAGCATGCGTCCCGTCAGCTGATAAGCAGCAGCGGTCAGGTGAGACAGGTTTCAGGACGACAGATCTGCTCTTTGTTTCTGTAGATTTTTGGGGTTGTTCTGTCTTGGCGGGCGACTCGGCTGCAGCAAAAGTCGGATGAGAGGCTGAAGCCTCGAGGTGTTGGAACAGCATCAGACAGAGGAGGGTGACAAAATGGAGGGAGGAGGAGGAGGAGTGGTGCAGACACAGGCTGATTGCAAATCATCTTTTTTTGTCTTTATTCACCTCCGTCTGTACGTCTGTCTGGTTTCACCTCTCTGTCTCCACCTTTTGATTTTTTCCTTCTTGTTTATCCTCATTTATTCCTCCTTTTCTCTCCTGAAACGTCTTTTCCTCTCCGCCTCAGTCATTCAGCCATTTCATGTTTTCTTTTCCTGTTTTATCTCCAGTTTCTCTGCTCGTCATTAGCCACTTGTGTCTGAACGATGTCTCTCCTCGTTCACCTTCATCCTCGTCGCTCCCTGCCTTCCAGCCGCTCCTCTCCTCCTTCATCCCTCCCTTCATCCGTCTGAATCTCTATCAGCTGGAAAACTCGGTTTATTTTTAAACCGTTAAAACGAAGATGAAGGTCTGAAGAGCTGATTTTAGACAAAGAACGATAAACGCTTCGATTTAAATCAGAAAATATATCAAGTTTTTATTTGAAGCGAGAGAACTGAAGCTGCTTTTGGTGTTTTTTTATCACCTGCTGCTGAAAGATGCTTTTGACTCTGTTAGCAAAATATTTCATGAACCACAGGACACTGTTTGCAAGAAGTAATCCCTGCATGAACACTGTGTGCAAGATGGCCGCCACAAACAACTGACCTTAAAAACACACAACAAGCCGTAACTCAGTTAGATTTACAGATAATAGCTGTGGTAGTAGCTGAGAGTCATCCTCAACACAAACTCTGAGTGTTTGCATGAATAAAAACTTACATTTTGACAAAGTTATCATATTTGGAGCTTTTTGGAAAAATCCTCAAACTGTTAATTATTGTTTTTCTGTCAACAAGAGACCTTTAACCCATCATTTCTCAACATAAGATGAGTTTAAAACCTGCTTCATCTTTCAAGTGTTTCATCATCATCATCATCACTGGATAAATTTGCTGGAGCATCTTTTAATCTTGATCTTTTCTAAAAAGAAACTTTTTATTAAATAATCAGTTGAAGCTAAAAATTGTGAAAATTCATAAAAACGTCAGATTTCTTTCAGCTTTTGGAGGTAATGTGATTGTTGTTGTTTGTTTGTTTGTTTGTTTGTAACAAGATTACTGCTGGAATTTGTTACGAGTCAGGATTGACCTCGCTGACAGATCAACTCTCTAAGCTCTCATCTTAACTTGCTGCAGACGTTTTCTGTTCAAAATCAGGTTTTAGTTTTTTTACACAATTAATTCCACAGATTTTTCTTTTTTAACATGAATGTAACGCACATGTTTGTTTAAATTAAAGACTTTTGAAGGTTTTTCTGCTTCAGCGTTCACAGATTTTCATCTTGAAGCTCATGTTCACGCCTTTAGTCCAGGAACTAAAGAGGAAGCAGCAGGCAGGCTTGAGTTTTTCACCCAAAGGGAGCGAGACTCGTTTAAATTCATGCAAATCACAAAGTGACACGTAAGTGTGGCTGGAGACAGACGATAGTGAGAGGAGGGAGGTGTTACTCTGAGACAATCGCTCAGATTTACATTCAGTTCAGAGCAAGGAAACATCAGCAAGAGCTCGTCTGTGGATTTCAAACCACTCTGACCTGAAACAACGGATCTAAACCTGAAACAGATAACTGTCAGCCAGCAGGTGAAGAGCCTCTCAGGTGCTGCTCAGGTTGGTAATGTAGTAATAATGTGGCGGGGTCAACAGGTAGGGGTTCCCTCTTCCCTCGCTGTAAGAACAGTTCTTCATCTTCACAGCTTAAAGCTCCATGGCTGCGATCACACAAACAGCTTCCTCTGGTCAACTCTTCCAGGTTCAAACCTCGACACGAGGCTGAAACATGAAGCCAAAGGTCCAGTCAGATTCAGGAACCAGCTCTCACGTCTCACATGTCACCGTAGAGCAAATCAGGAGCAGATTTTACTTTAGTTTTGAAGAATATCCCCAAAAAATCTCATAAATTGGAATTTATAACTTTTAGAAAATCTTGCATTTCACCTAATTATTTAAACAAATATGATTTTTAGATGCTTTGTCTGTTAGGAACAAAAAAGATGAATCATTGTGAAGGAAAGTTTGTGAATGATTAACTGAATTTAAGATCCAGTCTTGTATTTTCAGCCACATGGTTTAAACAGAGTCAGTGTGTTTTATTGCGAAGATATTCCTAATTTTTATACTACATAAAATATTCATATTTTTATATTAATCGAATACTAGATTAGATATTTTTATACATCTTATGAAGAATGGAATGTTTAGAAATGTGCTAATAAAACTATAAAGTCTCAGGATATTAAATTAATGTAATTTATATTATAGAATGTGTTAGCTTAGAGAGAAAAATAAATAGATTAGTGAACTGAAGGAGTAATGTGATAAAAGCCGGAGCTTCTTATTTCCTGGAGTAAAAGGAGTGTCGACGGACTATTGGACGAATCGTGCTGGTGGGAAGCTTCAGAACCAATCAGGGAGTTCCATAAAGGGCCAGAGGACCTCCCCCTTGTGGATTAACCAATCGGATGAATGAACTCAGAACTAAAGCCACTGGGAGTATACCATTCATGGTCTCTTTGTCTCTGAGCGTTCTTGGAGGTAGAAGGGACCCGCAGCTGTTTGACATTCTTTTGTTCAACTTCTCTGTAATAACTTTATTAACTTTTCAAGAGTTTGTCCGGTCTCTCATGAAAATGAACACATTATCAATATGGGGCCTTTCAGTAATATTAACAAAGTTGTTTACGTTTTAATGTCTGATGTAAAAGGTACCGCCTTCAGGGGTGTGACCAGGAAGTCAGATGTCTGTACTTTAAGAAGTTGATTCATCACTAATTATTATTCAGTCTTCTCTCAGCTCAGCCGCTGGGCTTCTGAGAGGGATTGTTACTGTTTTGGGCCTTGTTCCCTCTCACAGAGCTGCTGCTGTGTGACTGTGGGCCTGCATGGATTCAGATAGAGAATAAAGCTTTTTACAAAAAAATCAACTGGTTTTCTATTTTATTCAGACTTCCAACTTATCGAACACGATTTGCCTACAAATTTGGTGACCCCGACGTGATTGTCCTACAACCGAATGGATTATAATAAAACGTTCAAAGACGTTTCTGTACATCTAAAACCTAATTTAATTAAAGATGGCTCCCATGACTAATTAACCTTAAAATTTAATGTAAAGGCTATAACTGTGTGGTAGTCACTGAGAGTAGGCTGGGGTAACATATCAGTAACAACATGCATATCGCCATAGACACATGTCAGAAAAATGTTGATAATTTTACTGAACTATGATCCAGAAACACACAGCATTCTGGGGGATGTAGTCCGTTTAGCTGTTTAGTTTGGCATCAACTAACTCCCTCACTCTTTGCTCAGCTGCATCATCTTGCTGAGTAACAAGCAGCAGTTTCATGTTCCGCCTCACGACTGCTTCAGAATATAAAGAACGACGAGGAGCGAAAGGAGAAAGTTATGAAATTGTGGATAAAAGAGGAAAGCTCACCAGTTTGACAGGATTAATTGGTCCTTATCTCAAATAGTTCAAACAAAAAAACTAATCAATAATTACCAATAAACTGATATCAATTTAAAATAAATCTTTGGAACTAAATTTCCAGGACTGCAGTTGGTTTTAGTTTCTGTGGTGATATTAAAGCTTCCACACGCACCAATGAAGATGACCTTTCTGCTGAAAAATGGAGTAAAACCTTTGAAACTCCGAGTCTCTGCAGCATTTAGCAACAAGAACCCATCTGTCAGGTTAAACGAAACCAGTCCTGCAGGAGAGCGGCTCCAGGTCCAGTCGGAAACACGTGAAGGTGGGAAGAGAACCGGCAACCTCTGAGACCGACAGCGACCGGAGCAGAAGGAAGTTTTTTTTGTTCGTCAGGAGTTTAACGTGGGCTGCGACCACTTTGTTCACAGAAGTGGGTCAGCAGCAAAAATCAACAAAAAGAGCTGCAACAAAGACCTGATCCGAGGAACACGGTTCAGAGGAGCGAGCGGAACCATGAACCAAATGTGTGTTTGACTGTAAAACACAGGAAATGAGTTCATTCTGCTGAATAAACTGATGTTACGTAATATTATTATTATCATTCAGAACAAAACTTCATTTAAACTAGTTTTAGATTTAAAAAATCAACATTTTCAAACCTTTAAAACAACATCCTCTGATTACTTAGAGTTTCTTCAAAATCCATTCAGTGGTTCATTAGATATTTTGCTAACACACAGAGCTGAGTAAAAACACTGTCACCTCTTTGTCTTCGACAGCTTTTAATAAAGAACAGGAAAGATTTAATTCAGCCTGAAACCCTGAGCGTTCAGTCCTGGATCTGAGAACTGGATTAAAGAGGTTCTTTTGACCCTGGATCAGATTTAAACCAGTCTTTTTAAATCCTCACAGTTTCAATATGATCAGTTTCTGTCTGGAGTTCAGAAAATATTCGGACCCATCTCAGGAAACAGAACTTCCTGTAACACAATCCCACACACCATCAACAAATGCATTGATTTCTTTTTAAAAGATGAAACAAGCCGAGCATCAGTTGTATGAATGCTGAGTCAGCTGTTTTTCTCAGCTTCTTCCACACATTCAGTCAAACCTCTGCTATGTTCACTACAAAGTATGTTAACTGCTGAATAGTGCCGCGACTTTCAGCATTTGTAACTTTTATACATTTGAGATGATTTATCTTTACAACAATCTTGCAGAAAGACTGTTCTAAAACAAGCCGATGAAACGATTCAGTTCTCGTCTCTGTTTTCTGTCTGGAAATCTGCAGAAACTCTTCGCTTCACTGAAACAGGAAGTTCTTCCCTGTCTGAGTCTGAAGCTTGTCTCCTGCTTCCTCTTTCAGATCTGCTCTGCTTCCACTTCCTCTCACAACTATAAAGTACGATCTGTCAGCGAGCTGCTGCCAGATAAACAGTTGCTGTTGTTGTTGTTGTTGTGGTGGTGGTGGTGGATTAAAGCTGGAAGCAGCAGATTGCCCTCTGAGACGACCGACAGGCCTTTTAGTGTAAAGATATTAAAGCCAGGTTTAATCCAGAGCCCAGAGAGCTGCCAATTTAACTGGATTCACCCCACAGGACCACACACCACTGCTCTAACTGCTACTGTCCACACACACACCTAAACACACACACACACCTAAACACACACACAAACCTAAACACACACACACACCTAAACACACACACACACACACACCAACACAACAGCTTGGAGGACAGGAACACTGGACTTCTGTGGAGTTCTGGGTTTTTACTGCTGCCAATAAATCCCACTAAAACACACTGAATGCTGCTGTAAAAAGGATTAAAACACATCAGTGTCATGTTCCCTCGTACACACACACACACACACACACACACACTCCTGCAGCTGAAACACTCAATTCAGCTTTAAATTGTGAGTAAGATGTAGCAAACTGGACCTGAATCGTGTAAATATAATATAAAACAAGCAGCAGGTACAGATCTGCTGTAGAATCATGTCTGTGTTCAGGTGGGGGTGTTCAGGTGGAGGTGTTCAAGTGGGGGTGTTCAGGTGGATTTGTTCAGGTGGGGGTGTTCAGGTGGAGGAGATCAGGTGGAGGTGTGTATGTGGGGGTGTTCAAGTGGGGGTGTTCAGGTGGAGATGTTCAGGTGAAGGTGTTCAGGTGGAGGTGTTCAGGTTGAAGTGTTCAGGTGGGGGTGTTCAGGTGGAGGTGTGTATGTGGTGGTGTTCAAGTGGGGGTGTTCAGGTGGGGATGTTCAGGTGAAAGCGTTCAGGGGGTGTTCAGGTGGAGGTGATCAGGTGGGGATGTTCAAGTGAAGGTGTTCAGGGGGTGTTCGGGTGGAAGTGTTCAGGTGTTCTCTTCCTGTAATCAGGTTTTGGTGAAGAGATGAGTTGATTCAAAAGTTAAAGAGCTGGATTTACAGGTCTGTCTACATTCCAACTCTCACATGAGGTTGTGAGGTTTGGATCAGGACTCAAATAATGATTTTAATTAGAAGAGGCCCCACCCACTCACCCAGCACATAGTCAAGGTGTTTTTAAGCTCCAGGGAACTAATTATATCTAAATACACCAACATTCAAGAACTACTTGAATCAACAGGAGAATTTTGTCATCATGTAAAGCTTGTATAATTTCACTACTGGTATTTTATATGTGAAGATTTCTGAGGCTTCATTGGAACATTTTGTAGTTTTTAACTAGTTTTTAACTTTTGTCACATGCATAGCAGGTAATTTCATAATAAAATCATTTCTTTGAATGACGTGCTCTCTGGATGTGATGAGAACAAACTTTGATTCAACAAAACACATCTCCTTTAACCAAACACCTCCACCTCCCATCAACAAGACTCCGCCTCCCACCAAGATTCCGCCTCCAATAAACATGGTTCCACCTCCAATCAACAAGATTCTGCCTCCCACCAAGATTCCGCCTCCAATAAACAAGGTTCCACCTCCAATCAACAAGATTCCGCCTCCCACCAAGACTCCGCCTCCAATAAACAAGGTTCCACCTCCAATCAACAACATTCCGCCTCCCAACAAGACTCTACCTCCAATAAACAAGGTTCCACCTCCAATCAACAAGACTCCGCCTCCCACCAAGACTCCGCCTCCAATAAACAAGGT
>JARVJO010000330.1:25513503-25532857 GCA_031762555.1 Cynodonichthys magdalenae | reverse complement strand
TGGGTACTGCTCACCTGTGGGTACTGCTCACCTGTGGGTACTGCTCACCTGTGGGTACTGCTCACCTGTGGGTACTGATCTTCTGGTTGGCTGCTGCAGGATGTGAGCTGTAATGAGATCCAGACGTTACCGTCTCAGGTGGGTCAACTCGAGGCTCTAAGAGACTTGAACATCAGGAGGAACCACCTGATCCGACTGCCTCCAGGTACACACACACACATACACACACACACAGATCTGTCTGAATCAGAACCTCAGGATGGGTCAGAATCAGAGCCACCTGTCTGTTTGTGTTCAGAGCTGGCTGAACTTCCTCTAGTGCGTCTCGACTTCTCCTGCAACAAAGTGACTTCCATCCCCGTCTGTTACCGACGCCTCACACAGCTGCAGGCCATCGTGCTCGACAACAACCCACTACAGAGCCCACCTGCACAGGTACACAGGAAGTGAAATCACAGCAGCTTCCCAGCTGCTGAGGGTTAATGCTTCACTTCCTGTCTGCAGATCTGCATCAAAGGAAAGGTCCACATCTTTAAATACCTGAACCTGGAGGCCAGCAAGACGACGCCAGAGCTGCCAGAGTTCGACAGACGACCTCTGACCTCCTGGTCTGACCTCACTCGCTCTCTCTCACAAACACACACACTGTGCTGCTTCTTCAAAATAAAAGCATGAGTTTCTGACTGCAGCTTTGTCCCGTCAGTGCTGAAGATGTGTTCGCCGTCCGTCCGTACGGCGCGCTCGACTCCGGCTTCAACAGCGTCGACAGTGGAGACAAGAGATGGCTGGGCAACGAGGTCAGACATGATTTGTTTTCAGCCGCTGTTAAACTCGCTGTTATGCTCTTTGTCTGTAAGTTTTGACCTAGATTGTTGTTTATAATCATGTTCGGATCGTGGAAAACTGTTTATCTCAAGCATTGGAGAAAGAAACGAACTGTGATTTTGGCTACACCTCAGGTTAAACCTGTATTTGAGACACTTGAAATGTTTTAACGAAGCCTCCCGTCTGTTCGCTCAGCCTTCAGAGGAGCTGTCGGAGCTGCCGAGCAGAGTGGCTGAGATCAGCAAAGACCAGAGACGTGGAGGAGGACCTGCCATGCTTAACGGGACCTGTGAGAGTTTTTCTCTGAGCTCAGCATCATGTTCACATTGGTGCGAGGCTTCATCTTCTGCTCTGTCTTCCTGCAGATGTAGAGCTGGAGCAGATAGACTTCATCGACAGCTGCGTGGAGGAGGAGGAGGAAAGGAAGAGTCGAGGAGGAAGAGACAGCAGCAGCCTCAGCTCTCAGTTCATGGCCTACATTGAGAAACGCATTACTAGAGAGGTGGGAGCAAGACTTTGTCTGCTGTAAATAATTTAGGGTTGTCATTGACAAACCGTCTTTTCACTCGTTTTTAAAAGTAGCATTTTATTTTGTAAAATCTCTTACTTCCTGTTTGTGTTCTTAGGGTTCTCCTGTGAAGCAGAACCTGTCCCGGACAGAAGACACAAAGAGACACAGCAGGTACAAACCGTAAACCAGTTTAGTCCATGTTCATTTCTGTGTCCTTACTTCCTGTCTGACTTCCTGTCTTGTCTGACAGGAGCGTGGTTGATGGTGTAACAGCGCCCCCTAGTGCCCACAGTCAGGTACAACATTGCACCTGTTAAAAAGACAACCTATGAGATGAACACCTGATCAAGAACCAATGTGATGTTATTTTTTTGTCTGTCCTACTCAGAGAGGGGGTTCTGGAGGTGTGGAGAGGATGAGAAGGGAAGCTCAGCTTGCTGCTCTGAGGTACGATGAGGAGAGGCAGAAAAACCGCTCTGTGCAAAGAGATGTTGCCTCCAGCTACACAAAGGTACGACCAGTTTAACTGGCAGTACACCTGTCTACCCAGCTGCTGTTGTTTACTCCCCACTGATTAATAACCGTTGTTGTTTTCTAGCACAAACCTGCTCAAAGTTCTACAAAGTCTAGTCCAGACTCTGAGGTGAGGGTTCTCTCCGTTTGATTGTTACTCCTGGTGTTTCTCCTGTAGTTACTCATGTTGTTACTTCTGGCATTACTCATGTTGTTATTCCTGACGTTACCCCTGTTGTTACTCCTGGCATTATTCCTGTCATTACTCTTGTTGTTACTCCTTTAGTAACTCCTGTCATTAATCCTGTCGTTACTCTTGCCATTACTCCTGCCATTACTCCTGGCATTACTCCTGTTGTTACTCCTGGCGGTAATCATGTCGTTACTCATGTTGTTACTCCTGGGATTACTGATGGGATTTCTCCTGTCATTACTGCTGTTGGTACCCCTGTCATTACCTCTGCTGTAACTCCTGGTTTTACTCCTGCCATTACTCCTGTTTGTACTCCTGGCGTTACTCCTGTTGTAACTTTTGCCGTTATTCATGTAGTTACTCCTGTTGTAACTCCTGTCATTAGTCCTGTTGTTACTCCTGGCATTATTCCTGTCATTACTCCTGTTGTAACTCCTTTCATTACTCCTATTGTACCTCCTGGCGTTACTCCTGTTGTTACGCCTGGCGGTAATCCTGTCGTTACTCATATTGTTACTCCTGGGATTACTGCTGGGATTACTCCTGTCATTACTGCTGTTGGTACTCCTGTCATTACCTCTGCTGTAACTCCTGGTTTTACTCCTGCCATTACTCTTGTTGTTACTCCTGTCATTACTCCTGTTGTTACTCCTGTCGTTACTCCTGTCATTACTCCTGTTGTTACTCCTGTCGTTACTCCTGTCGTTACTCATGTTGTTACTCCTGTCGTTAGTCCTGCTGTTACTCATGTTGTTACTCCTGTCGTTAGTCCTGCTGTTACTCCTGTTGTTACTCCTGCCGTTACTCCTGCCGTTACTCCTGCTGTTACTCATGCTGTTACTCCTGCCGTTACTCGTGTCGTTACTACTGTCTTTACTCCTGTCGTTACTCATGTTGTTACTCCTGTCGTTAGTCCTGCTGTTACTCATGTTGTTACGCCTGTCGTTAGTCCTGCTGTTACTCCTGTCGTTACTCCTGCTGTTACTCATGCTGTTACTCCTGCCGTTACTCGTGTTGTTACTCCTGTCTTTACTCCTGTCGTTACTCATGCTGTTACTCCTGCCGTTACTTGTGTCGTTACTCCTGTCTTTACTCCTGTCGTTACTCTTGTTGTTACTCCTGTCATTACTCTTGTTGTTACTCCTGTCATTACTCCTGTCGTTACTCCTGTCATTACTCCTGTCGTTACTCCTGTCGTTAGTCCTGCTGTTACTCATGTTGTTACTCCTGTCGTTAGTCCTGCTGTTACTCCTGCCGTTACTCCTGTCGTTACTCCTGCTGTTACTCATGCTGTTACTCCTGCCGTTACTCGTGTCGTTACTCCTGTCTTTACTCGTGTCGTTACTCATGTTGTTACTCCTGTCGTTACTCCTGCTGTTACTCCTGTCATTACTCCTGCTGTTACTCCTGTCGTTACTCCTGCTGTTACTCCTGCTGTTACTCCTGCTGTTACTCATGTTGTTACTCATGTTGTTACTCCTGTCGTTAGTCCTGCTTTTACTCCTGTTGTTACTCCTGTCTTTACTCCTGTCGTTACTCATGTTGTTACTCCTGTCGTTACTCCTGCTGTTACTCATGTTGTTACTCCTGTCGTTACTCCTGCTGTTACTCATGCTGTTACTCCTGCCGTTACTCGTTTCGTTACTCCTGTCTTTACTCCTGTCGTTACTCTTGTTGTTACTCCTGTCATTACTCTTGTTATTACTCCTGTCATTAATCCTGTTGTTACTCCTGTCGTTACTCCTGTCATTACTCCTGTTGTTACTCCTGTCGTTACTTCTGTCGTTACTCATGTTGTTACTCCTGTCGTTAGTCCTGCTGTTACTCATGTTGTTACTCCTGTCGTTAGTCCTGCTGTTACTCCTGTTGTTACTCCTGCCGTTACTCCTGTCGTTACTCCTGCTGTTACTCATGCTGTTACTCCTGCCGTTACTCGTGTCGTTACTCCTGTCTTTACTCCTGTCGTTACTCATGTTGTTACTTATGTTGTTACTCCTGCTGTTACTCATGTTGTTACTCATGTTGTTACTCATATTGTTACTCCTGTCGTTACTCCTGTCGTTACTCATGTTGTTACTCATGTTGTTACTCCTGTCGTTACTCCTGTCGTTACTCAGTCGTTACTCAGTCGTTACTCATGTTGTTACTCCTGCTGTTACTCCTGCCGTTACTCATGTTAATGTTTGTGTATCTATGATGTTTGTGTGTTTAGAATGCCTACCCCTCCAGACGCTGCACCCACACTGATGACTCCGCACTTATTATGGTAAGAGTTTGACCCGCCCCCAGCAAATCCATTAACGGTTTCTAAACTAGAAGTAGAAAGTAACATTTCATAGTTATTGTTTTGGTGGACATGTGATACATTGGTGTCCACACCTATCCTCCTGTAATTTCACCTGATTTTTAGGCTTCGCCCCCACCTGTTCTGGTCCCTTCAGCTTTTCCTGTTGATGCTTTTGTGATGCTTTTATTTCCTTACTTTTGCTTCAGAATTACAGCACCAATCGTCTTCTTGTGCGAGCTGTGCAGATGGCCACATACATAAAATATAATAGGAAGCTGGACAGTTGGAAGTTCTGAAAACTCGTGTATAGGCAGGAAGTGGTCCGTGATGTATGAACGGTCAGATGGAGCTTAAAGACAGACGGGTCTGTGTTTCACTGAACTGTTTTATAAAAGTCTTGTGTTGTGTCTCAGCAGGGGGAGGACAGAACTGCTCTCTCTCCTACAGGTAAAACCAACAACATGTTTATTAACACGTGCTTCTCTCAGACACGTTTTCACTCCTCTTTTATTTCTTTCAGCCAATCAGTCGCCTTCTTACCCCAGCTCAGGGGGTGGGGCTTCCAGTCGGCCAGGCAGTGGGCATCCTGACAGCTTCCTGTACCGCCTCGGCCAAAGAGAAGAGAAGAGGAAAGGTTTGTGTTGTCAGAGTCTCTGTAATCAGATATACCTGTCAGGTGTGCTGTGTGTGACTCCTCCCCCTCTGTCCTGCAGGGAATGCTTCTGCTGTGTCTCCTCAGAGCCGGGAGGAGACTCCTGTAGCTCCTCCTCTGCTTGGAGAAGATGCTGAGTTGGTAGAGCAGCTCAGAAAGGTGCGTAGCTCCACCTCCTACACCTGCCCAGCTCTTCTGCGATTGGTTCACCGACCAGCTTTCTCTCCCTGTAGAACATCGAGGCCCGTCTCAAGGTGTCGTTACCTAGTGACCTGGGAGCAGCACTGACTGACGGAGTGGTGCTGTGTCACCTGGCCAATCATGTAAAGCCACGGTCCGTCCCCAGCATCCACGTCCCCTCTCCCGCTGTGGTGAGTGTCTCTGGACAGATCGTAGGAGTCATTGGTGGAGATAACCTGCTGATCCCTGCGTCTCTGCTTCTGCAGCCTAAACTCACCATGGCCAAGTGTCGCCGCAACGTAGAGAACTTCCTGGAGGCGTGTCGCAGGATCGGGGTTCCACAGGTGAGTGACAGCAAGGAGAATGAATCCAAAAGCATTTAAAACGTCCCTCTGTAGCATCTAAACTCTGAGGCAAAACCATCTGTGTGCTGAACTGATAAAGTTTACGGTTGTTTATTACATCTTTTAACACTTTATAGCAGCTTACAACAGTTTATAACAGTTTATAGCAGTTTATAACAGTTTATAGCAGTTTACAACCATTTATAACAGTTATTAGAAGTTTATAACAGTTTATAGCAGCTTATAACCGTTTGTAGCAGTTTATAACAGTTTATAACAGTTTATACCAGTTTATAGCAGTTTACAACCATTTATAACAGTTATTAGAATTTTCCAACAGTTTATAGCAGCTTATAACTGTTTGTAGCAGTTTATAACAGTTTATAACTGTGTATATTGGTAAAAAACTATAACTTTAAATAGGAAGTTTATTCACAACTGCAGAATTTAGTAATCGAGGACAAGAAAAGAAAGCTGGGCTTGGTCAAACCTTATCAGCTCATCCTGGATTGATCTGTGGCATGACTGCAAAGCCAGACTGAAAGGAGATAATACATCAAGCCAGATTTACTTAAGCCAGCTAAGAACTCGCCCACAGCTGTCTTTATTAAATTAAGTTTTAAGGATTTATCATTTCAGCTACAAGGAGAACACAGAGGTGACTTTAAGATGGAGGAAAAAGGAAAGCTTAGTAACAGAAATCAGAGAAACTTTTGTGAAGTTTGGATTCAGGTTTAAGTCTTGAACTAATGAATCTTCTTCTAAACTAACAACTTTCTTTCTTTTCTTTCATCTTCTCTTTCATCATTCGTTTTCTGTGTCACGTTCATGTTTTATCCTCCACCGTGTCCATCTCACCAAACACAAACACTCAGGACCGTCTCTGTTCGGTGGGGGACATCCTGGATGGAAAAGGGGGCGGGGTTTATGACACAGTGGACGCGTTGCTCTCCATGACCCCTCTTCCCGGTAGACCTTCCCTTCAGGTCCAGTTGGCTGGCTTCGCCCTCTTTTACCTGTCCGTCATGTCGGCTCTGTGTGCCATCTACGTTCACCTAACACCGCAGGTCTGACAACGACCACAACGCAGTGTCCCTGCAGAATGTCTTCCAATAACGTCCTCCACAAATGTTCTCTACAAACAGTATTCATGAATGTCTGATGAACTTCCCCCATGATCGCTGACAACCAACGTCCTTCATAAACATCGTTTACAAGAAATGTCCTCCACAAGTGGTCAGCACAAACGTCCACAAGTAACAACTGCTGCTAACGTCCTCTACAAACATCCACCGTCGTCCGCCATTTATGTCCTCCTAATGTCCTCCACAGAAGCTCAGCACAAACGTCCACCCTTAATGTAAACAACTAACATCTGCAGCTAATGTCCTACAAACATTCTTCACAGACGTCCTCACAAATATCCAACTTTGTCCACCATTTATGTCCTTATAATGTCCTCCACAGAAGCTCAGCACAAAAGTTTAGCACAAACGTCCACTGCTAAAGTCCTCCACAAATGGTCAGCACAGAATACTCAGCACAAACGTCCACAACTAACATCTGCGGCAAATGTCCTCTACAAACATCCACCGTCGTCCACCATTTATGTCCTTCTAATGTCCTCCACAGAAGCTCAGCACAAAAGTTTAGCACAAATGTCTTCAAGCAACATTCTGTTCAGTAATGACAAATAACTCCTAATTTTAGGGGTAGATATTTGTAACTGAGTCATTCAGAAGAACCAGACTTGGTACCGGGCCTGGTTCTGGTTCATCCGACTGGTTTCTTTGTGCATTCAGTACAGAACAGTTTTCTAAAACATCCTCCTGAACAGGCTGTGCCCACCGATACAGAATCCTCTAGAAGTGTGGAATACATCCTTCAGTAAATGTTGTCTGTGAGAGGAACTGCTTCTTTCCACCAGCTGCGTTCCTCCCGAGGTTCTGGAGAGCTGTGGGTCCAACAAGGACGGATGATACCTCCAGTGTCTGTTTCATCTTTCCTGCCGTCCATCTGTAGACCCAGATATTTGAATGTCTTTAATAATACCTACAGTCAGACTTACAAACTACCCAGAGAAGTGCTCTGTCCAGAACTCTAACCCAAGTCTATAGTACTCCACTTGAACCACAGTTGGTTTGTTGGACAGATTAGGAACAGACATCTGACCCACGCTTGGTAACGAGGGTATTTTGGCCTCTTTATTGTCACTCAGTGATGAAATTAGCATATGACACATATCAAACCAGCTGGTGCCAAGAATTGGGCCGGGACACTCACTGCTGCTGAGGAGGAGGCAGCCAATCAGGCAGCAGCCAGGAGGTGGGAAACCAGCAATACGTTACGTTTGGACTATGGTACATGTTTGTTCTGACACCTTATCCTTCAACAGTAGTAGTTCTGTACTGAACCGTTGTTTGGACTGAGACATGTCGACTGGACGAGGCATGGGCCGGTAAGAAATTCTGACGATATAACCTTAGACAAAAATATCACAGTATTATGATTACAGCTCTAAAAGGTGTTTTGAAATCAATATTTACGAACAAAAAAGGAAAGAACTTTTCTATTGTCATAGTCAACGTTAATTATTTATGGAAGTTTTTAGATCATAGGTATATTGATAAAATTTCGTTACCCTTTAATTCAAACAAGCAGCTTCATGCTACGTTCACACCAAATGCATTTTGAGCATCTAAAACGTGCCAAACGCCTCAAGTTGGACGCGCTACGTTCAGACCAGACCAGAACGGGACTAGACGCGCGTCTGAAGACGCTTTCATGGGAGGAGCGTCTCAGCATCAGTGCTGATATCTCCATCCAGAACACCAACTACAGACGGTCGATTTCCTGTCTGTCTGTTTCAGGTAGTGGGCAACATTCAGGAAACCGTCGGGTTGAAAAATTGGTCTCTCTGATTGGTTGATGCGGCACGTCGAGAAGCAAAAGTTCAGATTTTTTAACTCAAGCGTTGGCTGCTTTGGACGCGCCGCACCCACGGAAAATGCTCAAACTGCGCCGTGAGAGCCCTAGGCGCACGTCCACCATTGACTTTGCAAGGAAACTGGCTGCTCCCACTGCTCAAAACACGTCTGGTGTGAAACCAGCTTTACTGATCAAGTTTACATCTAACAGGATAACTGCTTTTCTACTGCTTTAAGACAAATCAGGGTATACTGCTCAACAAGTCGTCTTTTTATTGACATAATGTGTCACGTTGGGAGTTTTTGTTGTGTTTTAGACTCCGAAGGCTTTTTGACATAAAGTAGATTATATATAAATCAACCAACAACAGAAAAAACTTAAATAAACTTTACCTGGAGGAGCTCTCGTGGATGTGCATATTGGACTCGTTGCCTCCTCTGGCTGCAACTGTCCAGAAGTCCGTCTTTTTACAGAAGCTTACATATTTCAATATAGCTGACTTTATTCTGTTAGCAGAGGAAAAAGTTTGGGGAATTCGGATGCAGGGGTGCGCAGTCTATTCTGAAGCTCCGCCTCCTGGTGCCTGCTGAAGCTCCGCCCCCTGCTGCTTGTTATTGCCACGCCCTGCAGTCTATTCTGAAGCTCCGCCTCCTGGTACCTGCTAAAACTTTGCCTCCTGGTGTTGAAGTCTTTCCTCCAGGTGCCTGATGAATCTTTGCCTTCTTTTCTTAAAGCCCCTCCTCCTGATGCCTGAGCTAACTCCGCCCCAGATACAGGCTCCCAATCCCGCACTTTCTTTAGGCTCCACCCCTGTTAAAGAAGCTCCGCCTCCTGGTGCATGCCTGGCTCCACCCCTTGGTGCCTGTTAAAGATATGTCTCATGTTTTTATAGTCCTGCCCCCTGAGGAAACAAAACCCCAACCCCCTGCTCTGTTGAAGCTCCGCCCCCTGGTGCCTTATGTAGTGCTTCCTGTCTGAAGTTCTTCTGTTTGGAGTTTTTTAGTGGGCGTCTCCATTGCAGACTGGACCTTATAATGTTGAAACCTGCTAGTGGCACCAGAACCTGCCATGCTCAAAGTGCCATAAGTTCTCCTTTAGGTTCTGCTGCTCTCTACACCTGTTTAGACCCGGTTCTTTGATCCAAATCTGGGTGGAGCCCGTTTCAGCTGCAGAACCTTTGATGATAATTTGATTCACTGAAATGTTTTTGGTCTTTTGGTAAAATCTGAATATTGAGTTGGGACTGAGCTCTGTCCGACCCAGACCAAGACCAAGACCAGGTCATGTTTTTAGTTTCTACTGAGTCCTGTCCAGCCATGACCCGGTCCATGGACGCATTCTGCTGCTTTAAGAGAACAAAAAGAACCCACTGCAGCAGAACTCAAGATGTTCTGTTGGTTCTGACCTACTGCTCTTCTTGTGTTTGTAAATCAGCAGAAATGTTTAGAGAATTTAACACCAAAGAGTTGAAATGGACCTTTAAAAGTCCAGGTTCAGTTCTGGTATGGCCCAGTTGAACTTCCTATGGTGGAAACAGACCTGTGTGGTTCTGGTCAACCAGGACTGGAGTGTAAAAAATAAACTGCTTTTTGAATTTAATTAAAAACACAAGGACTTTTATAAACTGCTGAAGATGATGATGATGATGTCTCGGTTTGATTCTTGTTTGGAATAAAATCTATAAAAACACCTGGACTCATTGTTTCCTTAAACCCACCTGAGAGAGTCATGTGACTAACTTCAGCAGGGGTTCGGTTCTGGTCTTCAATCTGATCCAAACCCAGCTGCAGGTCACCAGAACCGCCGAGACCTGATTACCAGGCGCTACAGCAGAAAGAGTCTGAGCTGGACCCACTGGTTCTGTTAGACTACATTTCCCATCAGCCCCTGCTCTCAGCAGAAAGAAGACTGACATTTATCTTTCCTCTCCCTCACTTTCCTTCCTTTTTCCCTCCTTTACTTTCTGTTGTCATGGTTACAGTTATTTTAT
Organism: Cynodonichthys magdalenae; assembly: GCA_031762555.1. Classification (NCBI taxonomy): domain Eukaryota; kingdom Metazoa; phylum Chordata; class Actinopteri; order Cyprinodontiformes; family Rivulidae; genus Cynodonichthys; species Cynodonichthys magdalenae. The sequence continues at coordinate 25,522,434 of JARVJO010000330.1, read as the reverse complement.
TTGTTGATTTAATTTGCCATCTGTTGACCCACCTTTCTGTTGTGCCCGCCCCTTTTTTGCCCCCCCCCCCCCCCCCTCGCCGCGTTCTTCTTCTGTGGTGTTTGTCTGCGCAGAATAAGTTGTGTCTTCCTCTTCACATCCTGGAGGAGCGAGGGCTCCCCCAGGTGGCCGGAACCGTCAGCGCGCTGCTCCACCTGGCCCCGCCCCGACAGTCCATCACCTCGCCGCCGACGCCATCTGGACCCTCCGTTATAATTTAGACCCTCCCCCCCGCCCCCAGCCAATCAGAGCTCACTGCGTTTTCAGCCGCCTGTGTGATGTCATCTGACTGCCAACAAACAGCAGGAAGTACCACCTGTCCGAGTTCTGGTCCAGATGGGTCAGAACCATTGGTCCTTCTGGTTCTGGTCCAGATGTCTCAGTAAGAGAAAAGAAAATGCTTTTTTCCCCAGGAATCAACAAACAAACCTTTAACGATTAGTGTTTTGTTCTAGTTTACAGAACCGGGCTTCTATAGAACCTCTGTAGAACCTGAACCAGGATGTGGTCCACTCTGCTGAGTTAAAGCAGGAGTAAGAACCTTCTGAGATCATTGTGTGGTTCTGATGGAGACGAGAACAGAACTAATCAACCGGGTCGTCAGACCACACATCAAATGTTCTGGTTCTGAGGACACATTTGTCCCAAACCCAGTTTCATCATATCTAAGAATTTAACTAATCAAGAAATTAAAGAAAAACATTTAAAATTAGTTTAAAACTAGATTTATTTTGCACATAATAATAACTTTAAATATTAAAATAATTCCTTCTTTATACATCTACAGGATGTTAAAATTTAAAAACGTTTATATGAAAAAAAGAACTTTATTGAAATTAAATTCATTTTTTTTCAAACATCTTTTCCAATTTTTCTGTTATGAATAAAATGATAAATTTCCTATTTTTCATAAAACTTCTAAGCTTAAAAAATCTAAAATTATTTTTTAAATACATTAACCTTTAAATTTATTTTAATAATTTGTAATATATAGTTTTAAACATTTAATTTCATAATAATGTTAAAATTCAACAATAGATTATAAAATGAAGTCATTCAAAATGAAATATAAACTAAATTAGTTTGTAAGATAAACTATTAACATTATCACCTAACTGCTTTGTTAATGTAGCTAAATGCTAACAAAGCTAACCACTAACTACATTGAAAAATAATGTATATATATATATTTTTTTTTATTTTAAGTGTTGTTACATTATTTAAATAACACTAGTTTTTATTACAGCTGAAGGTTTATATTGTTTAGAAATAATATTAACTTTTCCATGCAGCTAATGAGCTACATGTAGGATGCAGCTAACTTTAGCTTTGATTTAAGCTCTTATTTGGACTTTAAGCTACAAACCCACTATTTACCAGCACAAGTTTTCTATTTTGAGTAATAAATGTGTTTAAAAAGTTATGTTTGGATGTTTAAACTAATTTTGATATTGCCAAAACATTTGAACTAAATAAAAGCTGCAATGCAAAGTTGCTAACTTAAGCTAATGCAGTATAACGTAGCTAACTGCTAACAGTTTGGCTAAATGTAGCAGCTGGATTGCTACATGCAGAATAACTGAAGCTAACACAGCTAAAATTTAGCATAAGCTAAATGAGTAGGCTAAGCACTAATGTAAGCTAGTGGTAAAATAAAGCTGCTAGAATAGAGTAGAATAGAATCTGTAAAGTAGATTAGATTCTGAAATAATCAGTGAACAGTTGATGTATCCAACTAAGTGGGTTAGAGGAGTCTTAGACCTGGTTTAGATGGTTCAGACTTTAGTTAACAGGTTGTTAACCTTCAGTTACCTGGTGGTAAACATCAGATTCACCTCAGAGCTGATGATACAAACACTGAAGCTAACATCAGAATCTGAAGGTTTGAGGGATTCAAATATTTCACTACGAATTCTTTCTATGTAGATAGTTTTTATCAGAGAATAAAATATGTTTATCAGAGAATATTTGGTTGTTTTGTCATCCAAAATGATATACACACAAAACTTTTGTTTGGACTGAGTTTCTCTGCTATCCTCCATTGTTACTGTCATTCATCTTCTCGCACAGAAAAACTGTTGACTGCAGCCGTCCGCAGTGTTTACACCAACGTCAGGTGTTTCTAACAACCTCCACTCAGACCTGGATTCAAAAATCTTTTAGTCAAAGAAACTGACCGATGTTGTCGTGAACACAAACGTCTGAAATGTTACGGTTTCCAGGGTCTAACTCTAGTTTTAGAAAGAGCAAAACAATGAACGGAGGTGAAATCACTTTAATTATTTTGAAACGACTGATTTAAAATATAATCTCAGATTTCTTGTAACAGAAACTGTTTACATTAATAATCCAGTTTCCAGTGTTTAATCCAGATCACGATGTTTACGTGTAACAAGAAATTTTGTTTGTGTTAGAGAAGCTTGTAAAGATATTGTCTAAATTAAATTACGAAAATTCTTTATTAAAAGTATTATTTATCATCTTTATTAATTATTTACTTTTTAAGTTCATAATTGAAAGCTGTGAGTTAAATTGTTGTAAAGCAGAATATAAAATTAACCAAGAGACTCAGTCAGAACCAGAACTCATGGACTCATCAGCAGATCTGAGGTGTCCCTCAGGGCTGTGTTCTTGGTCCTTCTCACTTTCCACAAGGTTTCTGAGAGCAGAAGATTAGATCTGCAGCTTTGCTTAAAATACAAAAAAAATTCTAATTTATCTTATTTATTCAGGCCTGTTTGAAACAGATTTAATTTAGTCTCTTGAAGGTTCTCCTCCTCCGTGATTGGTTGGTTTTAGGAGGCCTTCGGGTGTCAGAGCTGTGTTAGAAGATGACATAAACCAATCAGATTTATTTAAATCATAATTAATAATCAGTTTCTATCGTCTCCATCAGGTCCAAACATGAACTCACAACGTTTTATTTATCTGTTACTGAAACAACGAGGAGCTTTGAACCCTCACCTTTGACTTGCAGGACTTGTAGAATTTTAGGTCCCTGAACTCAGACTTGCAGGATTCCAGGAGTTGTTTTTATTTTTATTTTTTGCATCATGTTTGTTTGTTTTTGTTTACATCCAGATGATATTTTGTTGTTCAGATGGACGTCGATGCTTTCAGGTGAACGATGTGACTTTTCTCACGCTAACGATGGGGTCAGGCAGGTGGTTCTGAGTCACACCTGAGAGGCTGGAGGGGGGCCGAGGATTGGAGGACCGGGGTCAGGTGGTCTCTGTTGCATGCTGGGACGATGTTTTATGCAGATGAGCTGTCTATGTTCACGTATGTTCTGTAAATATATACATGTGTAGATATGTTGTGTATATGAGGTTGGAACCTGTGTGTTGCCACGACAACGTCGAATGTTTGGGGCGGGGCGCCGACTCCATGGAAACGCCTGCTTTTTTAAAGGAAAGTCTTCATTTCCTGCTTCCGCCGCCGCCAAACAAACAAAAAAAAAAGACGTGACGTTTCCTCCCAGAATCTGACGTGTTCCTGTTCTGCTGACACTACGGTTATTTATCGAGCACTTTTCAAACAGAAACACAGAAAGACTGAAGAGTTTCAGGACGAAGAGCGGGAACGGCCCGGAGACGTTCCAGCTGCTGGTTTACTGACGGGGAGACCGAAGCTTTTCACAGATGGATGTCAGGGTCGTGTGACACGGTTTCACTGTTTTTAAAGGACATTCCACCTATTTTTAAAGGACAACAAACATGTGTTTACTTTTGTTTTTTGATGAAACTTGTATAAAATATTTGATTGCAGCTGTTTGAAAAATCTAAAAATAAATAAGTGGATTTTCTCTTTAACGTTGGTGCTTTGATTGTGTTGAAGGTTCACACAGGAAAAAGTTCCTGAAGACGTCTTGCCTCCGAAAAATCTCTAAATGATGCATCTCAGTAATCCAGGTAAAAAATTCAAAAGGAAAAAAAAAGTAGGTCCTCTGGAGAATTCTGAATTAATAAATGCTTTTAAATATATAAAAAACTAGACAAATGGATTTCCAGTTTAAATAGAACGGAATGACTTTGTTGAAAAACAGTAAAAAAAAGCATAGCATAAAAGTAAGCGTCAAAAGATGTGCAAAATGCTAAGACTTGGTAGCAAAATGCTAACTAGGAGTAGCAAAAGTAACATTAGCTAAGAGTAGCAAAACTTGCCAAAAGCTTAAAACAGCATTTGCAAAAGTAAAATATTATACATTAATAGGATTAGTATTATCAGAATTAAAGACTATCATTAGAGGGAGCTGCAGATAAAACTTAATGATCACTACAGGCCTCTGTTAGCAGGTCAAAGGTCATGTCTTGTTTGGAAGCCTCTAAAAACATGACGGCATTTCTTTAAGATGTTTGTCAGATTTAATTTATTGTATGTATTTATTTTTGTATATGTATATATTTGTATTTATTGTAACTTTAGAACCTGCTCACAATCAGGTATTTCATTTTCGAACAGGATAGTTTTAATGGGTGGGAAATTTAAAATAAAACAAAATTAATTTAATTAAAATTAAAATAAACGTATATTGAGCAGATTTAATGAACACCATAGCTAGTTTGTAGTATTAATTATTTATAGCAATAATAAAACAAGATTGGTAATAAATACATGAAATAGATTATAAAAACTAATTTAAGTAAATTTTTAAGGGGTCTTTATCGCTGGATTTTAATCATTTTAATTTTGTTAGTAAGAGTTTTGATCCGGCAGCTCCGCGGCCACCTCTGTGTAGACTGATTACCCATCATTCCTTTCGGCCTGTCTTTTCCTCCATCTTTCTGGATTGATAGCAGGTAAGATGCCTGTTGTCTCAATAAACCTTTAATCTAAGCTGTAAATGTCTTCACCTGCGGTCCATACTCACCTGCCGGGTTTGCTCAGACAGTCTTCTGTCTCTCGGGATGTTTGGACCGGCGCTAGAAGTTTGGATTCGGGAGATTCGGTTCAGATAGAGGAGCTAGCGGTGGCTAACAGCGTAGTCTGGGGTGATGTTTCGGTGCAGGAATTCGCCCCCGGTGTGGTGTATTCGGCTTCAATCAGCGGCTGAACACCGTTTATGAGTGTGGTTGTAGCGGGTTGTGACTTTGGTACCGGAACTCGAATACAGAACCTTAGTGAGACCGAGCATCGAACTGGAAACCAGCGTCTCAGTTCATTGTTGTCGGGTCAGATCATGAATGTGAATGAATGATAAATGAGAAGCCTCGAACTTCATAGAGTCCTGAGTGTTCTGTCTGAGGAAAACCACTGGAGGCAGGTTCCGATGGTTCCGGGTGACGGTCAAAGTGGAGTCGGAGGGGTCCATGTAAACACATGTCTGACCGGCTGCGGGTTCTGTTTAGACCCGGTCTTCAATTCATCTGCAGAAGGTTTGACAGAGTCTCCCTCTGTCTGTCCTGAATCTAGCTTCTGATTCATCTGGTGGGTAATGGATAATGTTTTAGTGTTTGGGTCAGTCCTGATCCAGTTCTACTAAACTGGAACAGGTCGAACCTGGACTTAATGGACCAGCGCTGACAGCAGGTTCTGTAGAACTTTTTATCTTGGATCTGATCAGATGAATTCTAAACACCAAAAGTCAACAGAATAGACCTTTACTGTTACATTAGAAGTGCACTTTGAAAACTCATTCAGGTTTTGGACCTATACGAGTCCGGTCCAAAACAGAATGTCACAACAGAACCAAACTGGACCTTGACAGGCTGGTTCTGTTGGAGATCTTAGATCATAACTTTTTTCTCAAGTTTATAGTCAAAGCCATGACAGAAACGATGCGACTATTTGAGGTGTTTTATTCTGAAGTTCTGCAGCAGTTTTAACTGGACTCTTGATTTCCTGCAGGTGAGCTCACCTGAAGAGGACAACGATGCCTGGACGGTGAGTTCTGGTCCTGGGATCAGTTCCTCTGTTGGTTTTAGAGCCACAAGTCTATTTGATGCTCATGCTTAGAGACTGATGTTGTTGACCTCTGACCCCCCAGACTGTGGAGTAAGGCCATCTTTACTGGCTACAAGCGCGGTCTGAGGAACCAGCGCGAGCACACGGCACTGCTGAAGCTGGAGGGCTGCTACAGCCGAGACGAGGTGGACTTCTACCTCGGCAAACGCTGCGCCTTCGTCTACAAGGCCAAGAAGTAAGGAGGCACCGCCAGGCTGAGGTCCTGACCCAGGTACACCTCAGGAACTGACCCCAGGTCTGCTTTGTGTCTGCAGGAACACAGTGACGCCCGGAGGGAAACCCAACCGGACCCGAGTGATCTGGGGCAAGGTGACCCGCGCTCACGGGAACAGCGGGATGGTCCGGGCCAAGTTCACCAGCAACCTGCCGGCTAAAGCCATCGGACACAGAATCAGAGTGGTGAGTTCTGGTTCTGACAGCGTCGATGGGTCCTGATGTTCTGTTGATCAAACATGTTTCCACTGAAACAAATGGACCCACAGAGCTGAGTGAACTGAAGTGTTTTATTTTGACGATCTGCTTCCTGTCTCCACAGATGATGTATCCCTCTCGGGTGTGATGATGTCGTCTGGATGTTTGTACAGAAAAAATAAACAGATCCGTGGAACAATCGGCTTCGTGTTTGTTTACTTCACCTGCAGGTTGTTTGTTTGTTTCAATCAGCTGATTGACGAGCAGCAGAACTGAAAATAAAACGGGTCAGGAGGAAAAATCCGAGAACCCAGAGGACTGTTGGTCCGGTCCACTTTTAAAGACTGAAGTTCAGATTACAGGAAGAGAAACGTTAATTCAGAATCTTTTTGTGTTCAAAACAACAAACACTACAAAGAACCAACTTCAAATTGTCAGCTGATGGAGGAATTTTATCACAAAATAATCCATTAAGTCTTGGTTTGGGATTAGTAAATCAGCATTACAGCTTTTCTAAGTTACTTCAATGTTTTATTAAATATAAACAAGATTAAATCTGAAAAACCTTGATCTAAATGTAGTTTTAAATGGGGGAAACTGTCAGCCATCTTGGTCAGGGCAACACTAGAGAGTGATTTGTGTTGAATAAAGGAGCTGCACCTTTACCTCCAAACACAACCGACCAACTGTAAATTTGTCTCCATGTGTATTAATTTAAAAGGTTTATTATGAAGCTTTAAAGTGTAGCACATTTTGTTCTTTACCACCGCTACAAGGTTTTGCTACAGTTTTGTTTATTTTGCTTAAAAATATTGATTCAAGGTTGAAATGATGGATCCGTTCAGTTTTTAATATCACATAAAACTAAAATAACTCAATCAGAAAATTAAAGAATTGTGCTGCAGCTTTATCTGAGCTCTAAATGATCTTTTAACAATGCTCAAAATGTCCAGATTAAAAGTCCTGGTTCTGGTCCAACTGGGTTCAGTTCTGACAGGTTGACCTATCCAACATGGCGGTGGTGCAGATGCGTCAAACTGATGGATAATTTTTTTAAACCTTTATTGATCACCGCACACGAAACATCACTCGTTGTGACGTCACGTTCTGACTCTATTTCCCATGATGCTCCGCGCCGCCGCTGAGCCGCAGCATCAGTTTAGTTCTGCGGAGAGCAGCGGAGCTCAAAATACAGGAAGACCCGGAGGACCCGAACCAGACCGATAGGCGGACAGGTGAGGACGGAGACAGGTGGGGACATGTGAGGACAAACACCTGCAGCTCGTGTCTGAGCGCGAGGACGCGTTTGTTTTTTCCAGCATCGGTACTCGGGCTTTTATTGTGAAGGAGTGTCGTGTACACAGTGTTCCTGCAGCAGAACCGGGGGTTCTGGTTCTGGTTCTGACTTGCATTAATGCACTCCAGTTTATAGTAAAGTGATGGGATACTGCAGTACTTTTAGCTGAACTTTTACTACATGTTTAAATATGTGTTGAAGTATTTGTACACACATGGTAATTATGTTTTACTGTAGTATTTTACTGTTTCTAAAACATTTTTATTTAAAATATATAAATACACATTTCCATGTGTACTGCAGTATTCGTACTTGTGTTTTTGTAGTTCTTTAGTTTATATTGTTGATAACCTTTGTATTGTTTGAGTGTCTGTTAGCAAAATATCTGATGAAGCACAGGTTGAAATTCTCAGGTGATCTTTGAAAAAACAAACTGATTAGGGTCATTCAACATGGCGCCACCTTAAAGTCACCTGTGTCTGAGCAGATCTGTGGCGGCGGGCGACATGCATTCCTCTGATGAACGCTTCCTTCAGTTTTTGTCTCCCTTCCTGTCTCCTGGATCTCCAGACGCTGCAGGTTCTGGACGTGCCGGGGTCAGAGGTCACGGCTTCATGTGGGCCCTTCGAAGATGAAACAACATGACTTTGGAAGGAGCGAGTCGGGGTCACTGCAGGCCGCCCGCCACACTCAGCCGGGGTCAGAGGTCAGCGAGCACCAGGTGAGGTCAGTCACATGATCCCACCGGTGTCCAATCAGAGGCGAGGATGGGTTCAGGTGATTAGATCAGTTTTACAGAACCACGGATCTACATGAGCGCTGCAGAACAACTGATAGATTTTTAATCTGTTAAAATGTACAAACAAATAAACAAGAAACAAAAAAAAACCAATAATAAACACACAGACCAATCAGCTGAAAGACTCGGAACTTAAATGGGTTTTCAAAATAAAAGCCTGTCTGATGTACAAAGCTGTATTCTGATCCCACATCACCTGTTTATATAAGAAGCTCCGCCTTCTGATGATGCTGAGCCCAATCCTGGCAGCTGATTGGCTGAGGCCGAGGAGCTTTGAGGCGTCTGATTGGCTGCAGCTGAGTGTTAGTGCGTCACGGATCTGTAACGTGAGTGCAGCACGTGCTCAGATCACTGTGTGTGTGTGTGTGTGTGTGTGTGTGTGTGTGTGTGTGTGTGTGTGTGTGTGAGTGTGGGCTGGTAT
>JARVJO010000330.1:25484083-25496249 GCA_031762555.1 Cynodonichthys magdalenae | reverse complement strand
GAAATTATTTAGCAAGGGATCTTTTATTTTTGGTAAACATTTCTTCTGTACCAAAGTGAATGGACAGAACACAATAATGAACCAACTCAGTGAATTTAAATTTGATCCATCAATAAATGCGATAATTTATTTAAATAATCAAACAAATCACGAGTGAACAACTTATTTATGAGCAATCAATTTTCTATAAAAGCTAAGGATCAGATAATAATCAAATGCGCATCTGAGCTTAATTAATTATTTATCCAGCACTTAAAACAGAAACATCAAAAGATGGCTTAGATGTTACTCAACCCAGCATTTGAAGGTACTTAAAACTTAGGGTTTTAGCAAGGCATATAGTTTAAAGAAAAGGAGGAAAGTAAGATATTAGTATTTCTACTTTTATCTTAACAAGTGTAGGTAACCAGACTGGCACAACGTCTCTCGATCGATTTCAGCTGGACACAGGTACACCAACCACATCAGCCTTTACCTTAACAGTGACTTCTTTTGTCAGCTTCAGGTATCAGGAAAGTTCACTTGGTCAGAAACGGACTCCGTCAGGGTTCGTTTACTTCTACCGGTAAACTCAGGATGTCAACATCTAGCGTCTCCTGGTTGTCTGCCTCAGTTCGAACGAGGAGGAAAGTCAGGTTGGTACTCCAAAATAAAAACACTTCCAGAGGAAAGTAAAAATCAATTGCTAGTGGAGCTTTGGAGCTCCTGGTTGGACTATGACCGATGGTGTCGTGTCCAGGCTGTAAGATCTACTCTTTAGCTCTTGAGTCAGATCTTCCAGCCAAATGCTGCATCTCCAGAGAAAGGAAAAACAGCTGTCTTCTGCATTAGGATCTGGAAGTGTGTCTTCCTTGGGATCCGGCAAGGTGAGTCTGTTTCTGTGGAATGGGTTGTTAATTTTCTAACAAGGAGGAAACTAAGGGTCCGCCTTCAAAAAGAAGTTAGTGGACAGATAAGAAATAAAATTGTTAGTAAGCAGCTGCCAATGTGCCAACTTTATCTAACAGATTTCTGCTTCTGTACAGAACGTATCCTGTTGACCTGATTTTATTAAGTAAGATATCAAAAATTCATAATCATATTAGTGTTGTTTACAGTAAAACAAAAATAATGATTTACATCAAAACACAATAAAGAAACATTAGAATAACTTTCTGGTGTGTTCTTTTATCATACACTCAGAAATTATGCAGCACAATTAGTGGGACCTGTGTTGTCCCACTTTCTTCTGTAACTGATAAAACAGTCTGATTATCAGATGATTAATACTCTTAGTTAAGAGAAAAATCTAAATAAAAGAAGATTATTCTGTTTTTTATCTGATTAAGTAAAAGACAATGTCTCTTTAAAGTTAAGGTGACCTGTTGTGGCCTAAATTCAGTTTTAAGTGGAACAGTGTTTTTGTCTCTTTAAAAGGGCCCATCTGAGGCCAGAGGTCAGAGACAGTTTTCTTGATTATTTCACTCGAGGTGACCACTACACCCCCAACAGGACTCCCTGAGAGACATAGTCAAACGCCTTCTCCAAGTCCAGAAAACCTATGTAAACTGGTCGGGCGAACTCACATGACCCCTCCAGGACCATGCTAAGGGTGTAGAGCTGGTCCAGTGTTCCACGACCAGGACTAAAACCACACTGCTCTTCCTGAATCTGAGATTTGACTATCTGACAGACCCTCCTCTCCAGGACCCCTGGATAGACCTTACCAGGGAGGCTTAGAAGTGTGATCCCCCTATAGTTGGAACACATTCTGCAGTCCCCCATTTTAACTAGGGGGACCACCACACCGGTCTGCCAATCCAGGGGAACTGCCCCTGATGTCCATGCAATATTCTAGAGTCGCATCATCCAACGCAACCCCACAACATCCAGAGTCCTCAGGCTCTGCTTCCTCAGTGGAAGACGTGTCGGTGGGACTGAGAACATCTTCGAAATATTCCTCCCACCGATTCACAATGTCCCGAGTTGAGGTCAGCAGCCCACCATCCCCACCATAAACAGTGTTGGTGGCGAACTGCTTTCCCCCCCGAGATGCCGGATGGTGGACCAGAATTGCCTCGAAGCCATACGGAAGTCTTTTTCCATTGCCTTTCCGAACTCCTCTGAGTTTTTGTCTCAGTGACCACCCAAGCCACAATCCACTTGGACTGCCGATACCTATCAGCTGCTTCCAGAGCTATCTTCTGGAGAAGTTGGCTGAAATCCTCTTTGGGGAAAAAAAGGAGGCATCTTGAAAGCTTGGCTGTCCTCGTTTTTAACAGTTGACATCTCAAAGTCCTCTCAGACCAAAAAGACCTGATAGGACTCCTTCTTCAGCCTGACAGCATCCCTCACCGCCGGTGTCCACCAGCTGGTTCAAGGGTTGTCGTTATGACAGGCACTGACAACCCCACGGCCACAGCTCATGTAAGCCGCCTTGACAATGGAAGCACGGAACATGGCCCACTCGGACTCAATGTCCCCCACCTCCCCCGGAACGTGTTCAAAGTTCTCCTGGAGGTGTGAGTTGAAGCTTCGTCTGACGGGAGACTCTGCCAGACATTCCCAGACCCTCACTACATGTTTGGGCCTGCCAGGTGCTGAACCCGCTGTTGGACATTAAGAATGAAACATTTATAACTTGACAAAAATTAAAGGACAAATTTGGATTAAATTAAAAGACATAACACCATCTTTTGGAAAGCTATTGACAGTCGATTAGGAAAAATAAAAACTGCCACATAGGTAATAATTCTAATTATTTAAATTATATTTCCACAGCATAAGGTTAGTTATGGTTATAATTCTAAAAGAAGAACATCTCTTTTGTCACATGCAGAAACAACACAGCAACTGCACAGGTGGCAGGGTGGATCTTTATTTTAGGTTGATAATGGAGGAGTTATCTCCATCTCATGGACGGCCAACAATCTAGACCAGGGATGTCCAATGAGAGCCCTGGAGGGTCTCTGTCCTGCAGGTTTCTCTGCTTAAACACACCAGATTGAATGACAGTTGCCTGTTATCACCCATTCATTCAAATCAGGACTGGTGGAGAAGAAAAAACTCAACATGATAACAGAACAGTAGCCCTCCAGGACCAGGATTGGCAACCTTGATCTAACAGATCAAGATATTCAGTCAAAATATTTTCTGATAAAATTTCCTAAAAAAAGCATCTAAAAAAAGTGTTAGACAAACATTTTGTAGAATAAAACTGAAAAATTCACCAGAATTAGACAACCATCTGACACAACCTGAGCTCCAACCCATGAACTCAGAATTACAAGACTGAAGCACTGACCACCAAGCTACCACACCTTAATACTTTAAACATTTAGTTTAACAAGATGAAAACATCTGACAGTAAACTTCCCACACTGAACATGTTAACATCTTTTCATCAAAAACATTCTTTTCCAAACGCTGTGTATTTTGGACATCTTCAGGCCGTACATCAAAGGGTTAAAGAGCGGCTGACATGTCAGAAAGTACAAAGATAAAAATATTCGGGCAATGTTAGGAACATTAGTCATGTCGAACCTGCTCTGTATAATTTCAAAACAAACTCCAACAGCGTAGTTGATGAGAGAGGCCAGGTGAGGCGTGCAGGTGCTGACAGCTTTCTGTCGAGTCTGTTCTGATCCAGAGAAACACACTTTAAGAATCCTGATGTAGGTGAAGAGAATTAAAACTAGTGGAATAAAGACAGCAAAAACAGTACCAAGCAGTCCATAAACATTATTGACTGTAGTATCAGAACAAGCCAGTTTAACAATAGCATAGTTGTTACAATAAACTTTGTTAATGATGTTTCCACACAGCTGCAGAGAGAAACTCAACATCATCGTAGAAATGACCCCAAGATGTGCAACTAAATACGCTGCTGCAATGGAAGCAGTAATTTTCTTAACTGTCATCAGAGCATTATACTGTAGAGGATAACAAATGGCTAAATATCTGTCATAAGACATGACAGCTAAAATATAAAATTCTACTGTTCCGTAGGTATGAACGCAGTAAACCTGCAGGAAACAGAGCGGAGCAGAAACAGTGTGAACGTCTGACAGAATCTGGATCAGCAGGAATGGAAACAAGCCTGTACTACCATACAGTTCATTTACAAACAGGCTGCACAGAAACATGTACATAGGTTCATGTAAACTCCTGTTAATGCAGATAACCACAATCAGAACAACATTACAGCAGATAATAAACACATACAGACACATGAGGAGCAGAAAGAGTAAATATTTCAACTGTTTAACATCAAAGTAGGAACTGAGCATAAAATATAAAACCTGTGTTGAATTTATCATCATCTGTTTGCTGCAAAAATATCTTTTTAAATAGACTAAAGCATCAACACAAAAAGCAAGAAGTTAGTTCACACAATAAACAAACACTTCAAATATACCACATTATAATGTAATATCTACATTCAGTGATGTGAACAACATGAACTGAGCAGTTAATCTGACTCTGCTGCTTTTAAATCTTTTGTTTCCTCCCACATCAACAACCTGATGACATCATCAAACATCAGAATCTGTTTTGGATGAATAAATTATTGTTTTAATTTTTGAACTCAAACATTCACAAGATATGAGTCTTAACTCCACTGTGTCACATTGTGTCTGGATATTAATTGTAAATATTTGTACCTTATAGGCATCACATACAGTATATTAGTGAGTCGTTGAAGCAGGACTTTAACAGGAAGCAGGGTTAAGATAAAGAGTTACATTTATGAACCAAATCAAAGTGAAAATTGGGGGTATGGCACAGAACTCATGATAACGATGAAAAATCCAAGAATGACTGGAAAGAGTGATGTGAGGCCTGATGAATATTTAACTAGCTCCACCTTAAATGCTCTTATATCGATAGTGTTAAACTTCCGGTTTGACAAAAATCAAACAACGGACCGTTTTTCCATTTTTAGAGTATAAAGTGAAAGAAAGAATAATTGTCTGTTTTTTGTTTGTTTTTCCAATATGATTTTAAATTTAAAATCAAATGACCATACACACACCCGGTTATAACAGGACCACTCAAAGTGCTTTACGTAAACAGAGACAACATATGACGAAGTGAAAACAAAATGTAGAAAACGCCTATAGAAAAATACATTTAGGGAAAGAACATTTATTGAAGGCTCAGTTCCTGAGCCTCTTCAGTGAGAGGAGCTCACAAAACCTCTGAATGGAGTCATGTTCCTCCTCAGCTGACTCCTTTAGAGGAGCAGCTCTGATCTGAGCTCTTCACCTCGTCTTTCAGGCTGAGCTGCTTGGATCCAGGATCTGGATCTTTGGGTCCTGATCTAAACCTCATGACCACAGGTGAGGGTTGGAACACAGACTGACCAGTAAATCCAGATCTTTACCTTTAGACTCAACTCTTTCATGACCTTACTGACAGCTTGAACTATTAATCCACCTCCACCCTTCCATCAGTCAGGAACAAGACTCCCAGATCCCTGACCTCCCCCTATCTGGTACAAAGACTCCCCTGACCTGAAGGGGCCGGGCCCTGCAGCTGCCACTTATAAGAAATGTGGGACGAGGTCCCTTATCTCTGCTGATAACATTAAAATTAAAGGGTCATATCCTGGAAAATCCACTTTTTTAGCTGTTATGTACATTTTGTTGGGGCGGGATGTGAAGTGCCTCCTTTTGATTTGAAGAGACACACTCAGAATGAGTTGACCTGAGACACTTCAGAAAAGGGCTGAAAGAGGGGCTTGTGGAGTTACATTAAGGAGGAATTGTCGTTCCATTTTATATAGACCACAACTGGAGGACTTAAATATGAAAAAGAAGGACTTAAAAGCATCATTCATGTACTTTAAATGTCAAAAATAACATGACACGATTTTCATTTTGCTGATTTGTAGCAATAAACGGTGAGATGTGAACACAAAAATAAATATTTAAAAGGTTTATTTACAAAATGTTTGAACTGATGAGGTCTGGTGAAGGGGAGGAACCCAACAGAGCAGAGAGGTCCTGGTTCAGGGTCTTACAAGCAGGACAGACAATTGACATAATCATAATGTCAACTTTTCCTTTTTTATTTACTGGTTTCTGGGAAGAGGGAGGAAGGTTCACAAGTCCAGGGGATGAGAGCAGAGGTTTGGTGGAGCGTGGGTTAGGTAGATGTTGGTGCAGGAGAACTGGTTTCTCTTAAGCTTTGAAACAGAAACAGGAATTGGGGAAACCGAGTAACAACTAAACCATCTGTTCTTAGGAAATGGGTTAATATATAAAACATGTAAACAGCAACTAATTAGCAGGAGATGGAGGATTGGTCCCAATCAGTTTCACAAACAAACAGGAAGAACGCAGCTTTCCCAGATTATCTTCTACATCCAGTTTGTACTTCATACTGCTCAAAAGAGAGAAACGCCTGAGGGATCACCTGCTTCTGGTCCAGTTCATCTCTGAGCAGATTTCAAACAGCAGAGAGATTGATGACTGATTAGAGACAGATGGCCCACAGCGCCACCTGTAGGACAACACATGTAACTATCCTGGAAATCTGAGAAACAAGCTGGGTTCAAACCGGACGCCTTTTGAGCAGCGGGAGCAGCCAGTTTACCTGCAAAGTCAATGGTGGACGCGCGTATAGGTCTCTTTCGCTTTCTGCTCACTAAATAAATCAAAGCCGTTTTCTTTATTTTATCCGACATTAAATATGGACTGGGAAAAAAAACAAGACACTCCTCCCATTTAGAGGAGCGTCTAGTTTTGTACTGGTCTGAATGCAGCTGAACGTAGAGCATCCAACTTGAGGCTTTGGGCGCATTTTAGATGCTCAAAACATGTTTGGTGTGAACCCATCTTTAGAGTCAAGAAGAAATGTCCTCTCAGATGTTTACAAATGTCAGCAAGGAACATGAACTCCTCTGTAGACCAAAGGATTCTGGAACCAGACTGAGCCGCGATGCAGCTGGACAATGATCCTGAACAGAACAAACGATCCAGGGTTCAGAACCTAAACATGAACTTAACCCTGTTGTGGGACCTTCAGAGAGCTGAGCAGAAACTTAAAGAAGCAACATTCTGTCTTTGTAATTTAGACTGGAAAATTTTAAGATATTTTAAAAATAAGTTTTATTTTATAAAAAATCTAGAACTGAAACAAATGTTTTTTTCTCCCAGATTTAATGTCCAAACAGCGTTAATCAAAGCATTTATTTAAAAACACTTGGGACAAATGTGTCACACATTAGACCCGATCAGGTTGGACAGATTTCACAGTTTCCCTGAAACTAAGTGTTTACTGACACTTCGTATCTTTGTCAGGTTGAGTCCATAAACCAGAGGGTTGAAGAGCGGCTGACACGTGAGGTAATATAACGATAAAATAACTCGCAAAACGTTGGGAACATGACTCATATCAAACCTGCTCTGAAATATGTCAAAGAAAAAACCAAAGGAAAAGTTAATGACCGAAACCAGGTGAGGAGTGCAGGTACTGATGGCTTTCTGTCGGGTCTGTTTGGACCCAGAAAAACACACTCTAAGAATTTTAATGTAGGTGTAAAGAATCAAAACAATCATACCTAAAATGACTGTCAACATATAAGCAATCCCAAAGTATTTGCTGGTTGAGACGTACGAGCAGGACAGCTTAACGATGGAGAAGCTGTCACAGTAAACTTTATCAATGAGGTTTCCACATAGCTGCGTATAAATGTTTGACAAGATCCCAAGAACAGATTCAACAAGCGGGAACAACCAGGACAGAGCAATGAGCTTTATGATCTTTGAAGGCGACATCAGTGAGTGGTACTGCAGAGGGTGACAGATGGCCAGGTACCTGTCGTAAGACATGACCACCAAGTTACAGAACTCAATGTGAGCATAGGTATAAACACAGTAAATCTGCAGGAAACAGAACGGAGCAGAAACAGTGTGAACGTCTGACAGAACCTGAGTCAGCAGCAGTGGATACAAGCCTGTACTACCATACAGTTCATTTACAAACAGGCTGCACAGAAACATGTACATAGGTTCATGTAAACTCCTGTTAATGCAGATAACCACAACCAGCAGAACATTAGAAGCAATGATCAAAACATACAGAGTCAGAATAACAAGAAAATATAAATAACTCACAACACCTGAGTCAAAGTAGCCAGTGAGAGTGAAAAAGACAATCTCCGTGGAGTTTACCATCATCCTCTGTTAATTTAACATCTGTAGTTTTTCACATCTTAATCTGGAACAAGAAGAGAAATCAGTTTGTTTAAAGGTCAAAATAGTTCAGTCACAGTGATGTTTGATGTAAACAGATGCAGTCAGACATCAGCTGCAGTGAGAAACAAACTGATAAGCAGACTGAAGCCAGACTAACTTATAGCTGCAGAAAAAAATATATAAAAAAACAGCAACAAATCGGCAGCAGACGAAGGATTGGTCACATGTTTTACAAACAAACAGGAAGAACATTCAGTTTGTATGCCCTGCTTCTTCCTGAAAGCCTAAAATTCATCAATCATTGGTTTATGAAGCCTAATAGAAGCTTTGAATTTACTTGAAATGTTAAATTATGTATATAAATCTTAATTCTAAATGTAAAAATTACATTTGAAATGTTGCAACTAAATGTTAAAGCTAGCATTTAAGAACTTCAGAACAGAACACAGCCTTTGTTGTTAGTGAGCTGATTTTGTTGTGACATCATCAACAAAAGCTACCGCTAATGCTGCTAACACTACTAATGCGGCTAATGCTGCTAACGCTACATCAAGCTTGCATTTGTGGCTGGTGTCTGAGCTGCACTTCAAGTTACCAGACCACTGGTATCATCCACACAGTTTTAAATGAACACATTTTGAATTTAAAATTTAAATGCTATGTACAGCAGCATTAGCAAAATTAGCAGCGTAAGTGGTTGCTTTTGTCTCAGGGTGATGATGTCACAATGAAAGCATTATTACCAGGGAAGGCGGTGTTCCATTCTGAAATTCTTAAATGTGAGCTTTATCATTTAGCTGCAAAATGTTAAAGAACATTTTTACTTTTAGATTTACACGATTAGATGTAAGATTTATTATTTAAATAAATTTAACATTTACTAAAAGTAGAAAAATGTAAGAACTGTGAACTAAATAACAAGAAAATGTTAGTGAAAATTTGTAATTAGAATTTAATACTCATAAAGGAAGCTAAATAATGAAAATGTGGTATTGACATGTTTTAACATTTTATTTTGCACTTGGCACCTCGAACTTAGACACTCATCAAAATGAGTTTGTCTTTGTCACAGCTTAGGAATTTACAGAAGTAAATGCAAAGTTCCTATTAAGCTTTTTTGGACAATTCATGAATTTTAGGGTTTCAGGCAGAAGCAGGAAGTACAAGGTGAATGTTCTGTTTGTTTGTTTGTTTGTGAAACGTGACCAATTTTTCATCTCCTAGTTTGTTACTGTTTTTTATTTTCTGCAGTTATATATTTAATGCAGCCCATATTCATGAGCTTTATTCAGGAAAATCTATAAACCCTTCCTACAGAGTCACTACTTTAAAGGGATAGTTTAAAGTTTAATTATCAGTAGTTAGTACTTGATCATCAATTAGGAAACTTGGAAAAATATGCTAAAGTCTTTATCCATGCTAGTCTATCAACCAAATTTTTTTTGAATATATTTTACCAGGTTAGTTGATAATGGGGTTTGTAATTACTTCAACTCTGTCCTGTGGAGGTCAGGGACCAGCTCAAGGTCTCTGCTGCAGAAGTGGCCTTCTGGATCTGTGGCAGAAAATGTACATCTACAACTGAACGCCTTTTGCAGTCAACCCATTTCAAGATGGCCACAAAAGCTAACTATTTTAGTACAGTGGTTCTCAAAGTTAGTGTTTGGAACCCCCTGTGGGCCATGAAACACCAAATGGGGTGTTTTAGATGATCTATGATTAATGACACTTTTCTGTAGCTTATTGGTAATATTTAAATATTTTAAATGGGTTAAAAGTATCTGCTACTTTAATTTTGTGGGCCAGAAATATAAAAAGTTTAGGCACGCCTCTTTGAATGTTTTATTTTATTAAGTTTGCTGAAAGATAAAAAAAATATCTGCAAAACAATATTCTCTGCATGAAAATCTTAATGTTTCTTACTGATTGTTGGTGTCAGTCTGCAGAAACTTCATGTCACTTATTTGAAAATGAACTTTGTCCTGGTCCAAAGTCCCAGGTGTTTGTTGTGGTCTGGGCCCACAGGGGTCGGTCCTTCTCAGACCTGTTGCTCATTAATCTGCAGGGACATCATTAGTGTCCTCTGCTCTCAATGGATGGACAGATATTGGCTCAGTTTCATCCATCGCTCTGCTTCATGGGGAATTAAAGGAAAGTGTGGCAACTTTAAAGGTGCTTCAGGGACAAGAGGTTAACGATCTGCAGTGACCTTTGACCTCAGGGGATTCAGTAATGAGCTGGAGTGATGTAACTTCAGAAAACAAGTGAGTTATAGAGGTTTCCCACAGACACAGAAACAAAATATTTTTTTAAGGACGAAATAAATGATTTTTTACTACTTTGAAAAAAATATATAAATTTAGATTAATTAGGACCTTCTAAAAGCTGGAACTGCAGATATTTGTAATAATTTTACAGCTACAAACCATGTTTACTGCACAATCTGTAGTTCCTCTAGTTGTTGCTGAACTACCACTTCTGAACCAGTTAGACCAGCTGGGTCAGTCAGACCAGTAGAACTAAATGAACTGGTTAAACCAGGCCAACCTGTTCAACTTGTTGAATAAAGCATAACACATAAACCAGTTGGATCAGTTGGGCTAATAACACCATTTAGACTGATTAAACCAGTTGGATCAGTTGGGCTAATAACACCATTTAGACTGATTAAACCAGTTGGAACAGAAACTTGTTAATCCAAAAATCTTGATGAATCAGGTGGGTTGGGTTAACAAGGTGGACCAGGAAAACAAGTTAGACCAGGTAGATCAAATAGAATACTTGGACTAGTTGAAACATTTGGACCGGTTAAAGCATTAGAACCAATTGGATTAGTTGGACCAGATGAATGAAGTAGTCAAGTTAAACCAGTTGGTCCTGGTAGACCAGATGGACAACTTAAAATACCAGAAGTTATATTAGAAGAATATTAGAAGTTAAAATAACAGAACCAGTTAACTCTGTTGGACTGTTTGAACCAGATCAGGGACACTGCTTGAAGTAGTTGCATTATGTTTAACAGATGGACTGGTTAAACTTGTTGTACTGGTTGAACTAATCGAACAAATTAAACCACTCAGACAAGTCCTAACCATTTGGACAAGTTTATTGAATTGAATTTATTTGACCAGTTAAATATTTTACTATAACCAACTGGACCAGCTACACCAGTTGAACCATTTTAACTACCTGGACTAGTTACTTCAGCTGGACAATTTTACCAAACTGGATCAGTTATACCGGTTGAACCATTTTAACTACCTGGACTAGTTACTTCAGCTGGACTATTTTACCAAACTGGATCATTTACACCTGTTGAACCATTTTAACTACCTGGACTAGTTACTTCAGCTGGACAATTTTACCAAACTGGATCAGTTATACCAGTTGAACCATTTTAGCTGGACAATTTTACCAAACTGGATCAGTTACACCAGTTGAACCATTTTAACTACCTAGACTAGTTACTTCAGCTGGACAATTTTACCAAACTGGATCAGTTATACCAGTTGAACCATTTTAACTACCTGGACTAGTTTCTTCAACTAGACAATTTTACCAAACTGGATCAGTTATACCAGTTGAACCATTTTAACTACCTGGACTAGTTACTTCAACTGGACAATTTTACCAAACTGGATCAGTTATACCAGTTGAACCATTTTATCAAACTGGACTAGTTACACCAGTTGGACCATTTTAACTTACTGGGCTAGTTACATCAGCTGAACCATTTTAACTAACTGGACCAGTTACACCAGGGGTTTCCAACCAGTAGTGGTAGCTCGGATGACAGGTCCCTGACTTTTTTCCGCATTGAAGTCTACAGCAGAAGCAGAGCAAGAGGAAACCCTCTGTAGTGATGTATTCTGCAGCGGTAGAGAGTTTTCCAGGAGCTCAACGCAGTGTAGCTGCGTTTCCATTGCAAATGTGCGCAAAACTTTGTCGATATTCTGTTAATGTCGAAAAAACACAGTTTCGCA
>JARVJO010000330.1:25438565-25448998 GCA_031762555.1 Cynodonichthys magdalenae | reverse complement strand
ATTACTTTTACTTTTATACTTTAAGTAGTTTTACAACTAGTACTTTTATACTTTTACTTGAGTAAAAAGTTTGAGTCGATACTTCTACTTTAAAAAAAGTATTTTTAAACCTTAGTATCTATACTTTTACTTGAGTAATGAATGGGAATACTTTTGACACCTCTGCTCCCCCATGACCCTGCAGGAATGGGGATTAAAAAATTGGATTGCTAGATCTTTAACTCTGGTTCTCATGACCCACTGTCCTGCTTGTTTTAAATGTTTCCCTGCTTCAACACACCTGACAGAAATATGAGTGATTGACAGGCTTCTGCTAAACTTGATGACATTCTAAGTAGGTAATTAAATTTTTTAAATTAAAGGGAAACAAGTAAAACATGCAGGAGAGTTGTCAGTGGTAGAAAAGCCCAAACAGGAGGTCTTAGCAACTTAAACATTTTGAAATTCAAGAGGTGTGTTTGCAAACTCTAAACTGGTGAGTTAGGACTGAGATTAAAGTTCTTCAAAGTCTTCAAATAAGAAGACAGCTGAGGTGGTAAGACAGTGTTACAGTAATAGTCACTCTGTCCTGAGAGCCACTTCAGAGGGTCTGAAGAGCCACATTTGGCTTCAGAACCATCATTTACAAAAGAACCACATTTGTTTGTAATTCTAAATAAAAATGTTAGGTATTGATTAAATATAATTATGCAGATAAGCGTATGGAGAGGCAGATGCTCCAGCGGGCCAGGGAGGCCTTCCTCAGCGGCCGGGCTCGACCTCTGGAGTTCAGAGTGCAGCAGCTCCACGCCTTGCAGAAAATGCTGACAGAGAAAGAGACTGAGATCTCCACTGCCCTCAAACAAGACCTCAACAGGGTGGGGGCTCCTCTTTGCAGCACTTTTTTCAAACATGCATGCTGTCCACTGCATTTTTTGTCTTCTCCAACACGTGCTGGGTTTCCCCACAGAGCCAGTACGACACGCCACTGCTGGAGCTGATCGGCATAGAAAATGAGATCAAGCTGGCCGTAGAGAAGCTTTCAGACTGGGCAGCTCCTCGGTCGGTAGAGAAGAACCTCCTCACCATATCAGATGAGGTTTATATTCAGCCAGAGCCGCTGGGAGTGGTTCTCATCATTGGAGCCTGGAACTACCCCTGGGCCCTCACCTTACTGCCACTTGTTGGAGCCATCGCAGCAGGTAGGAGGATTATCTGCTGGCCTAACAGTCATCTGTCGTAGCGGTGCTTTAGAATAAAATTATGGAACCATCTGGTTATGACCCCCGCACCGGTCATAATTATCTGTTATCTGAGTGGGTTGCAGTTCTGTTTCTTAGTTTTATTTATTTCATTGTATATATTTAATGTGAAATATTTCATGGAAACTTTGGCAAACAAACATGCTGTAACCTTTACTTGTCCTGTGTTCTTATTATTCAGTCCAATCTGCGTTTGTCAACAACACTGCTGTTAGTGTTTCTTGTTGTGAAAGAAAATATTGTACAGATCTGCTCTTTATGTTCCATCTACTAACTCCCCCCGTTCTGCATTCTCTTCCTACATGTGTGCTCTGCGTCACTTTCTGATCTCATCCCGTTCACAGGACCTCTGTTCTCTTCACAGGCAACGCAGCTGTGGTTAAACCATCAGAGCTGAGCGAATGCTCGTCCCTCCTGCTCCGAGCGCTCCTGCCTCGCTACCTGGACAAGGTCTGAACACCAGCTGTCTATTTTACAGAATTTAAGTTCAAATATAGTGTGAGAACAGCTGAGACTGTTCTCTAAGTAGAACTCACAGTCCAACATCTTTATTTTAAAACTTTTGCATTTACTGTTTGAGTCAACGCTGTTTACTTGTTAATAAAATATTTCTTTTTAGCCAAATTTGCATAATGTAATCCCTGCTTGTGCATCTACAGCTCATAAACACTTGGAGTCAGTTGAATTCAAGATGGCCACCACAGCTAACACATTAACAAACAAAAATTACTTTAACTCTGTCAGTTTTACAAATGAAACTCAGTTTTTGCTGAGATGGTGCAGAAGGGATGAGGGATTCATTAAAACGTGTAACTCTAATTGCAGTTTGAGCCATTTTTTTTCTTGGCTAATGTATACTCTAAAAATTAATCAACTGATGTCCCCCAATGATTTTTTTCTGATAGTTTCCATCAGATTGCTCACTGATTCACCCACAAAATGTGATGATTATATGACCTGTACAGGGTGTCACACATTTTTCACATGTATTGCTGGAGGTAAGCAGCAGCTCCCTGTGATCCAGAAAGAAGTGAGTCAGATGGATGGATGTACAGATGGATGGATGGTTGATGGATAAATGGACAGATGGGTGGATGGATGAATGGTAGATGGATGGATGGTAGATGGATGGATAAATGGTAGATGGATGAATGGTAGATGGATGGATAAATGGTCGATGGATGGATGGATGGATGGATGGATGGATGAATGGTAGATGGATGGATGAATAGTAGATGGATGGATGGATGTACACAAATGAACACAGATATGAGTAAACCATTTGTTTTGCTTGGTTTTTTGTGGTGGACAATAGTTGATTCCAGTTTGGTTTTCTTCCTTTCTTCCTTTCTTCCTGATTCTTCTCCATATTTTGTGTTTATTATATTATTTTTGTGGAGGTAAATAATCCAATAAATGTTTCTGCTTGTTTCCAGGATCTGTACCCGGTGGTGACAGGTGGGGCGTCAGAGACCCAGGAGCTGCTGAGGCTTAGGTTTGATCACATTTTCTACACAGGCAGCAGCTCTGTGGGTAAAGTGGTGATGGATGCTGCAGCTCGTCATCTCACCCCGGTCACCCTGGAGCTGGGGGGGAAGAGCCCCTGCTACATCGACAAGAACTGTGACATCAGGATTGCTTGCCGGTAACAGATTTAAGTTCTTCCTCTAACAGGTGAACTGACTCAGAGCTGCAGTCATGAAATCTGCACCTCTGATTACTGATACATATTTTTTGGAAACATAAACAGTACCTTGTCATGATACGTTCAGGCACAATATGTAAATTCAACAATCCACATTGACATTTTTACAGTAACCCATATAATTGACTGTTTCTGTAACATTTCATCACATGATAAACAATGAAAAGTATATCCATCTGAAAATTGTCTATTTTATTTTAAACTGAAAAGTTTTCTTTATATTTAGAGCAACTACAATTTCAGTGTGGATCCTTGAATTTTTAGATTGTACCTGAATGCAACATAAGGTCAAAATAAAGAAGCACAGTATTTCTTTTTTAATGAAGGTTGCATGCCTACATGAATAAAATAAAGACAAACACTAAAATGAACATATGTAAGTTAACGTTTTCTCTTTACTTACAGCTTCATAATGTAAACAAACCAAGTTATTTAGACAACAATCAACACACAGTACACGTTTGTGAGCTTTAAACAAAAGTAAATTTAATCAATCTGACCACAGATCACAGACTTGGTCCATCTTTGGTTCTGGATGGTGTTCACATGTGGCGCATATTAGCAATAGCACTGTTTATTTTGTCAGTCTGAGACGGAGTAGAAATCAAGTCTAAACGATGGAGCAAAAACTAGATGCTGTAATTTTTTTATTCAAGCATGAAATTTTACTCTGATCTTATTATTCAATTATTTTGCAATTTCATATGTTTTTGTTTTAAATTGCTGAATAGTTTTTGCCAGAGTTTGTTCTAAATTGTTAAGGAACAATTTGTTCTTTCTTGGAAACATGAGATCTTTATTAAATGCTTTAGCATCAATGTTCGATAAACAATTTCTCCCTCTTAAAGTGTTTTGTGTTAATGCATCTAATTAATTTAGTTTCAAAATTTGAAAAAGTCAGTAAAAAAAACAATTTCTTTGTATTGTGTCTGTAATATAAAGATTTTGTTCCATTTAACTCAACTTGTCATCACACCTTTTTCAGACAGTTTTTATTTTAGTTTTAATTAAGATTTCACCTAACCCATGAGGAAAACAGTTCTTCATTCTGTGTTAAACTGGTTTGTGTGCAGTCGAATAACGTGGGGGAAGTTTGTTAACTGTGGTCAGACGTGCATTGCACCGGACTACATCCTCTGTGAGCCCTGCATCCAGGGCCAGGTGGTTGAATGCATTCGACAGACTCTACAGGTAACAGCTGAAACCTGATGGAACATTTATTTTACAACAAATCTGCCCTGAGCGGAGCTTTCTCAAACCGTATTTGATCCATCACAGGAGTTTTATGGAGCAGATCCCAAATGCTCCCCTGACTACAGCCGAATCATCAACCAGAGGCACTTTAATCGAATCCTGAGTCTGATGGAGGGTTACACCCCCGTGGTGGGGGGGCAGAGTGACTCCTCACAGTGCTACATCGGTAGGAAGTTCTCATCAACTCGTCACGAGCTTCAGGCCATATCTATTTATTCCAACCTTTACAGAGTGGAATGAGTTAAACATTAGAAAAACTAGAAGAACCAGTTTGGAGTTTATTGTGAGTTTTCTTTAATCATAAGTCAAAAGTATTCAAACACGCTCAAATATACACATGATTTTGACCACTCTTCCTGGCAGAATTGGTAGAGTCCATTTTAAATTGGTTGGTTTTCTGCCACGGGCCGAGCTTTTTAGTCTCAGTCCATCAACTTTCAGCCAGGTTTTAAAAAGGTAATTTCAGCAGTTTAATTTGAGTTTAATGTTTGTCTAATCAGAAACCAGTTCTAATGTATGACATCATCATCCTGTTGGAGCATCCAGCTGTGTCCAGCAGCCAGAAGACTTTGATCCCACCTGGACTCCTTCAAACATACTTCTTGTTATGGTGGTCAAACATTTACGTCTTTGTCTCGTCTGACCAGAAGCTGGTTTTCAACGTGGGCATCTGCAAATTTCAGTTGATCACTCTCTCAGTTCATGGTCCTGTAAATCTGTCTTCATTGTGAACACTGGTGTTCCAGCAGTGCCCCCTCCACGGCAGACCTGAGACTTCGTGATTCAAGGGTTGTTCCTGAATGTCCTAAAAAATGTATTCCTCTGAGTTCTGTGGTCTTTCCCAATATTCTGAGTGTTGGTTTTATCCAATGAGTGCTGCCAGAGAAATCCATTTTATGCTGGCAGGTTCATACAGTATCAAACCCTGATCACTAAAAGAAAGTTATTAGACCTTGGAAAATTAAAGACATTAAAGAAATTACAATCAGTGAGTGTGTATTTGAGCCTGTTTATATAAACTTTGCACAAAAAGTGAAGAAATTAGTGTTTGGCAGACTATCTCTTGGTTGGTCTGGTCACCTGATTGGCAGCACCTGGGGGTACCAGAAGCTCAAGACAAGAGTCAATAGCAACAGCAAAATAAGCTCTTTGACAGAGATTTGACAAATTCTTCATGTGTGCAACCGACATACTTAGCTCTACTGCTCATCACACAAATGCATGTTTCTTACAAATGTGGCACCATTTTAGGGAAATTAACAGACTTTCCAACGGTATAAGATTTATTATCGAGAAGCATTGTTATAACAAAGAAATAAACTATCAAACACAAGTTCTTGTTCAAAGTTGATGGTGCTTAAACATTCCACCCTGGAGAAAAAAGGTTCAAATAAACCAATAAAAGCTTTAAACTGAAGTGACCACAACTATTTATCCAGACATCAGTTTTGATCTAATGAAAGCTAATGCTTTGATGAAAAGCCCCCACAGTGCTAAAGGACGTGCCCCCCCACTCCAGACTGATGCAGGAGGAGATCTTTGGCCCTCTGTTGCCCATAGTGGCTGTGATTGACATGGACGATGCCATTCTGTTTATCAATGAGAGAGAGAAACCCCTGGCCCTCTACATCTTCTGCTCAGACAAGAAGGTGAGACACAGAGACGTTAAAACACCAGGCCTGTCCAGGACATGTTCTAAAGGACCATTATCCTGCAGGTTTTAGAGCTTCCTCTGCTCCAACACACCTGGTTTAAATAAATGGGTGGTTACCAGGTTTCTGCAGAACCTGAAGAGGTAATTCAGTCACAGTGTTGGAGCAGAGAAACAAGTAAAACAGGCAGGATAGTGGTCCTCCAGGACCAGGATTGAACTTTAAACTTTGCAGGGCTGCTTTGTCTGATCTTTCTTTTGTCTCCTCGCTCCCACCTCCATCATCTTCCCAAGGCAGTGAAACGGATGATTGAGGAGACCACAAGTGGAGGAGTGACAGTCAATGATGTCATGATGCACTACACACTCAGCTCTCTCCCCTTTGGTGGAGTTGGTGAGGATAATCTGTTATTTGTCTCCAAACTATTTAGGATTCATCCCAGATATTTCATTTTCTGTTCTTTGTAAAGTTAGCATTTCAAACTGTAAAAACACCAGTATAATTTATTGATTAGTACATATTTTATGAGTTATAAAACTACAATAAAGTTACCTCACAGATGTAGCCTCTTCTGGAACAAAAGAATCATCTTATCAGAGTTTTAACAAAATCATTTCTTACAAGAAACAAAGCAACATTTTCGGAACTCCGTCAGACATAGATTTACAAACCGATGTCTCCACTCATTTCAGCTTCTTTTTTGCTAATTTTAACTTTTTTCTGCTATTTCAGCTAAAATTCTGCATCTTTCTGCTACTCTTTTGCTTTTTTCTACTTTTTCCTGCTTTTTTTCTGCTACTTTGTGCTATTTATGCTTCTTACAGACTCTTTCTGCTATATTCAACTATTTGCTGCAATTTTAGCTAAACATTCAGCTGCTATTAGTTAAAGTTAGCATTTTAGGCTAAATACATATTTTTTATAGCTATTACAACTTATTTATTATGTTCAGCAAACTTGTGCTCCTTATGCTTCCTTATAATAAGGAAAACACTTCCAGCTACTTTTTAGCTGTTATACTAAAAACTTCGGCTGTTTTAGCTACTTTACAACAAATTATCACTTTTTAGTAGTTTTATGCAGTTTCCCTCTGCTAATTTTTAAAACACTTTCACCATCTGGTTGTTAATTTACACTAGTGTCTAATTCCTTTAGCTTATTTTGATGCTAATTTAGAAATTTTTCTGATATTTCAGCTAAAATTCTACTTCTTTCTGCTATTCTTTTGCTTTTTTTAACTTTTTCTACTACTTTGTGCTATTTATGCTTCTTACAGATGCTTTCTGCTATATTCAACTATTTGCTACAATTTCAGCTCAAGTTAAAGATAGCTTTTTTTAATTTTATTTATTTTTTTAATTTATTCATTTCATTTAAAAACAAAACAAATAATATAGACACAACAAATAATACAGCTTTTAAAGCTAATTACACACTTTTTTGTAGTTATTGCAACTTTTTTCTGCTATTTTCAGCAAACTTGTGCTCGTCGTAAGTACGCTTCCTTATAATAATTAAAACGACTCCAGCTGCTTTTTATCTGTTATATTAAATTTATCTGTTATTTTACACTGTCAGCTACCTTTAGCTTTTTTATGCTAAATTTAGCTTTTTCCTGCTATTTCAGCTAAAATTCTACTTCTTTCTTTTATTCTTATGCTTTTTTCTACTTTTATGTGCTTTTTTCTTCTACTTTGTGCTATTTATGCTTCTTACAGATGACTTTTGCTATAATCAGCTTTTTCCTGCACTTTTTGCTAATTTTTAGCTGATATTAGCCAAAGCTAAAATTAAATTACTTTAATTCAGCCAATTTTCAATATTATGAGCTAAAAACTGATATACAAGTAGCTGAGAGTGAGCTCTATTAAAAATAGCAGACAAAAAAAATCCAAGCTGGCTGCCACAGCTAGTTTCCAAGAGCTTTTACTCAGCCAATGTTTTATATATTGACATAAAAACGGAGATATTGGTAGCTGAGAGCAAGCTCTATCACATATTGAAGCTGAAATAAAATTGCATTATAGTAGCCAAAGCTATTTTATCTACTATTATACCATTACAAGCGAATGGAGCTTTTTTCAACATCCTTAAAGTCCTTGAAAGTTTTTCTAAATCTGTACAGAACCTTACATATTTTCTTCTGCTATTGGTCTTTTTTATGTTTTTGTGTCAATTTCAGCTACTTTTTAGCTAATTTTAGCTTTTATTTACTAATTCATCTATATTTCTTCTCCTTTCTGCAATTTGTAAGTTATTTTTTGATATTTTGTTGTTCTTTCTGCTTATTTGTGATATTTATGCGTTTTACAGTTGCTTTCTGCTAAATTCAGCTATTTTAGCTTTTAGCTTTTTTCTGCTTTTCAGCTAAACTTCTACTTTTTTCTGCTATTCTTCTGCTCTTTTCTACTTTTTATTGCTTATTTCTGCTGTTTTGTGATATTTAAACTCCTTAAAGTTACTTTCTGCTACATTCAGCTATTTTAGCTTTTAGCTTTTTTCTGCTATTACAATTATAGTTTTGCTCCTTTTTTCAACTTTTCTGCAAAGTTAAGCATTTTTTTTCTTTTTTCAGCTTTTCAAATTGAACTAATTTAAAACACTGATTCCAATAGACTTTCAGGTTTATTACAGCAGCTCTCAGTTAAAGTTTTCAGCAACAGGCATTCGCACTCGCATTTTCAGAGGAAATGCAATTTCTCTAGTGTGATTGACAGTCATATTGGTATGGTCAACATGTTTCTTAATGAGCTTTAGTTTGATTGGCCATCATAGTGTTGATGTCATAAACTTTTTTACTGAGCTCTCTTGTGATTGGCAGTCATAATGGTATTGTCAAAGTTTTTTACTGAGCTTTCCTTTGAATGGTTGTCAGAGTGATGATGTCATAGTTTCTAACTGAGCTTTCTTCTGATTGGTTGTCACAATGACGATGTCAGAGATTATTACTGTGCTTTCTTCTTATTGGTTGTCACAGTGATGATGTTAATAGTTTTTTACTGAGCTTTCTTCTGATTGGTTGTCACAATGATGTCAGAGATAATTACTGAGCTTTCGTCTGATTGTCTGTCAAAGGCTGTGTCCAAATTCAGAGGCTGGGTCCTCCAAAGCCTGAATTTGCTTACATCAAAGGGCCGTGCCTGAGTTTGTGCAAAATCGAAGACTCCTCCAAGTTGGCCAAAAATGCGACCATATTTTGCGCCGATTTGAAGGACTGGTCCAATGGATCCGTCTCAGCACACTATGCCATAATGGTTTTCAGGCCGACTGGAGATTCTTTTCTGCTAGCAATGGTGGACGGAGCAAGAAAAAGGAGAACAATTTTAAATAAAAATCTGGCGCTATAAGAATTAAAAGTTTCAACTGGCTGTGTCTTAATGCTTTGATAATTTATATAGACATATTTTTAAATATATTACATGTCAGAAATGAAATAAGCAAAATAACCATGTACCTACTGCGGGTCCATTAGTTCTTCAAATACTGAATTAAAAATAATTTTGTTGTTTTTTGATATTTAAATTACTAATACCATGGTATATAAATAATTTTGCTCAAATTTTGCTCCTGTATATGTAGTTGCCATGTTTTCTAGGTGACAGGACATACAATGGAGTAAGGTGCGGAGGCTGGACCCACCAAATTCACAGCCACTTCTTGTCAGTCTTCGCGTTCTAACAAGGACCACGCCCACCTAGACCAGGTAGGCTAGGTTTTTTGGAGGACCCAGCCTCTGAATTTGGATGTAGCCATAGTGATGATGTCATAGAGTTTGTTACAGAATTATAATGTGATTGGCAGTCATATTGGTATGGTCAACAAGTTTCTTAATGAGCTTTATTTTCATTGGCCATCAGTGTGTTGTAGTCATAGACTTTTTTACTAAGCTTTTTTCTGATTGGTTGTCTTAGTAAGAATGTCATAGATTCTGTTACCGAGCTCTCATCTGACTGGCAGTCATAATGGTTTTGTCAAAAAGAGTTTTTTCCTGAGCTTTCCTTTGAATGATTGTCAAAGTGATGATGTCATAGTTTCTTACTGAGCTTTCTTCTGTATGGTTGTCACAATGATGATGTCATAGAGATTATTGTTGAGCTTTCTTCTGATTGATTATCACAGTGATGATGTCATAGTTTTTTTACTGAGCTTCCTTCTGATTGGTTGACACAGTGATGATGTCATAGTTTTTTTACTGAGTTTTCTTCTGTCTGGTTGTCACAGTGATGTCATAGTTTTTTAATTGAGCTTTCTTCAGATTGGTTGTCACAGTGATGATGTCATAGTTTTTTATTGAGCTTTCTGCTCATTGGTTATCACAGTGATGATGTCATAGCTTTTTACTGAACTTTCTTCTGATTGATAGTCACAATGATGTCGGAGAAGATTACTTAGCTTTTTTCTGATTGGTTGTCACAGTGATGATGTCATAAATTTTGTTACTGAGCTCTTCTTATTGGCTTTTACAGTGTTGATGCCACAAACTTTGTTACTGAGTTTTAATCTTATTGGCAGTCTAAGGGACATAGAGTTTGTTACTGAGATCTCACCTGATTGTCTGTCATAGGCTGTGTCCAAATTCAG